>JASKDV010182804.1:0-12345 GCA_032466395.1 Aegires albopunctatus
ATTGCGACCGAATCACTCGGTCACAATTGATACTTTGTCAATTGTGACCGAGTGACTCGGTCGCAATTGACGCTACCAAATAGAATACCAAAGTTAAACGATAAAGATAATTTTTATAGTCCCTATCCCCGCATCAGGCGCAGATTCACGAACTTTACAAAGGGGGAAAAAAAAAGGCAATCCTTATTTTTTGTTTGAATTAAAAGGCTACATGTAATGAATAAAGGAATATAAAAGAAACATGATAAAAACAACACAAACCAAACCAAACAAAATAATGCAAATTTAAATAGTAAGCAAAAATAAAATGCAACATCAAAACAACAACAAAACAAAATAAAAATAAAAGCACCCACTACCAAAAAACAAAACAAAACTGAACAAGTAAAGAAAACTTAATCAGAATCAGCTGAAAATGTTTCAAGTTGTAGAATCTATGAGATGGGATCAAAGAAACCATCAAAAATAAACTCAACAGCAAACTGCAATTGGTCTTCTTAACAAAACAACTTAGTCTAAACTGCAACTCGTAAATAACTTATTTACAAATTAGGAGAAAAATAATTATAATAGAGATTGGATTGTTTTTAAAGTTAATTAGAGGTAGGCTAATTCAACAATGATTATAACGCAAGGGACATGACTCTTGAAAAAATAATAATTAGTAAACAAAGTTGAAAGGTCGAAGGTCGTACTTTTCGTACACTCAATCGATAACTAGGTCTCTATCTACCCCTCTTTTCTCAGATTTTCATTTTAAAAAAGTGGGCTAATTGCTTTTTGAAAGCTAGATCCATCTCTCTCAAATCAAAAAAGGAATTTGGAGATCTATGTATCATATCTAGCAAGAGCAATCATGGCATCTAAATATGGAGACATCGATATCAATCAAACCGTGCTTTTTGTTTGTGACATGCAAGAAAGGTTTAGACCGGCTATCGCTTGTTTTGAGGACATCGCTCAAATAGCAAATCGATTGGTTAGTAAATCTAGATCTAGATCTAGAGGATATCTATCTAGATTATCTAGATCTAGATCTAGGTATATAGATTCTAGATCTAGAGGATATCTAGATTTCTAGATCTAGAGAATATGCTGAAAACAATAATTTTTGGAAGTGATGAAATAAATAGAAAGCCTTCATAATTTGTTTGAATAATTTCCTATTTGCTTTGTAACTAATGAGACGTAGTCATTTAAATGTTAGAATAACTCAACTGACTCTATTTCCTTTAAATTGTTTTGTTTTTTCTTCTTGGCAGACTGCAGCATCCAAGATATTAGACATTCCTCTAATTGTCACAGAACAGGTAGATCTAGATCTAGATCGAATTCATTGATTCATTTAAGCCATGTCATCATAACTAAAGGTTTATTTATTTTGTTTGCATTATTTACAATTTTTCTTTTTTCCAAAATTGTTTTATAATCATTGTTTCTTTAAGTTCCTGTCATTTCTTCTTTGTTGATAACTTATGGCTATGGATAATTTGAATACTAGAGCTAGATTGAAATTTTGTTTCATTTAATGAAATACCTGTAAAAAATATAGTTTTATGCTTTTTGGCAATTAATTGTATTTTATGAATTAACCTTAGTAAATGGAATTATGATGTAGATAAATTTGATACAGTGGTTATTTTGATGTGTTTAAAAGAAAAGATGAAATATTAATAACATTATGGAATCCACAAATTAACAATATTGTTAAATTTTACTGGATAATGAGTTCTATTATTTTCAATTTCGTAATGCTAGTATCCCAAAGGCCTTGGAAGCACAGTACCTGAAGTGAATATCTCCAATGCCGTGGAAGTTTTCCCCAAGACAAAATTCAGCATGGTTCTGCCTGAGGTGAAAGAGAAACTTGAATCCTTGTGTAATGGTAAAGTTCGACACATCATCTTATGTGGAATTGAGGTGAGAAGAAATGAATGGCTTAAGACAGAAAGTACTCTCCTCCTCGTTTTCTTCTTCTTCTCCTCCACCTTCCCCCTCCCCTCTTCCTTCCCTTTTCCCCTTTTCCTTTCCTCCCTCTTCATGTGCACACAAAATAGGGAGAAATCAGTTGAAATTAAGTGTAAATGAATATGAATGTATGATTATAATTTAATCATATTCTTACGATATGGGTTGTAGATGGACAACTTTGTCTTAAATTTGGATTAGCCCTTTGCTCTCGACATTGTCCGACTGAGCTCTTTCACTGATTGTTTGGACGTATTCTCTATTCGATTGTAGTTCTTGACATGTTTAAGGAGGTCTTCAAGGTCTTTTATCTTGATTTCAAATTGTAACTGTCTACATCTAGAGGGGTGGCTTCGTTTGCTGGTATGTCTTGGTCTCTTCTTATTAATATTGCCAGTTTCCACCTCGCCTCCAGTATTTGATCTGATATGACACGTTCATTGCATCTTATGTATAGTGATTTATTTTATGATTTATTTGTAAATTATGATTATTACAGGGTTTTTGATGATGAGCAGTCTTCTGAGTTGATTTTGGTGGAATGCATTTAATCATTTATGCTTAGAGTTTAAAAGTGGTTTGGCCACTGGCATTGAATGTATTCACAGGACATTTTTTATTAAAAGGCTTTATGCTATTGGTGTATTTCATAATTGTCCAAGTCTTGAAATGATTCTCTCTAAGTTCAATTCTAGTGACATGTGATTGTTTAATTCCATGTTTACTCCCTGTTGTATATAAAAGAAAAATAATTTCTTCCCCAGACACATGTTTGTATTCAACAAACTGTTATTGATCTTCTGAAAGAAAGTGTTGAAGTACATGTGGTCGCGGATGCTGTTTCCTCTCGGAGTCAAACAGACAGACATTTTGCTTTGAAGGTTGGTCGTCTTTTACATTTTTTTATTTGTCAATTTGTGTGAATGTCAATGTACCGTTGTTATTGGTGATGTGAATGTCAATGTACTGTTGTTATTATTGGTGTGAATGTCAATGTACTGTTGTTATTGGTGATGTGAATGTCAATGTACCGTTGTTATTGGTGATGTGAATGTCAATGTACTGTTGTTATTGGTGATTTGAATGTCAATGTACTGTTGTTATTGGTGATTTGAATGTCAATGTACTGTTGTTATTGGTGATGTGAATGTCAATGTACTGTTGTTATTGGTGATGTGAATGTCAATGTACTGTTATTGGTAATGTCAATGTACTGTTGTTATTGGTGATGTGAATGTCAATAATGTACTGTTATTATTGGTGATGTGAATGTCAATGTACTGTTGTTATTGGTGATGTGAATGTCAATGTACTGTTATTATTGGTGATGTGAATGTCAATGTACTGTTATTATTGGTGATGTGAAAGTCAATGTACCATTGTTATTGGTGATAGGACTGGTCATTTGATTTGTGTGTTTTAGGGGGTTAGATTTTTTTTTCTTTTGTTTTCTTTTTTGTTTGTTTGTTTTATTTTTATTGTTATCTTTTTTATTTATTTTTTTTTTTTCAATTTTAGACCTTTTAATAAAAAGTGAAGTCAACGGTTTAGCAATTTTGTTGACAGCTTTGAGTAGGAATGGATGCTAGACTTTTTCACATACAATAAGGTTTTCAGTTGGCTAGTTTCATGAGCAGGAAATTAATTCTCAAGCGTTTCGAAGAATTTCAGTAATGCTCAGTCTTTGTCATGGACTGAAAACCTTTTTTTTATTTTTGCTATACATGTCGGTCATTTTTTTTTTGTTTACTGACGTTCTTGAATTGCTTGAAAACACTGCTGGTGAAACTTTTTACTTTTCTTATTGGTCAATTTTTAAATTCACGAGCATTTCTCCAAAATTCTGTAACTGCCATTGCAATGAAAGTTAAAGCTCTTTCTTTCAACAAAAATGATACAAAATTCTGATGGGTTTAAAAGAACAGGAATATCTAATTAACTCGACTAAACTAAAGGCAAGACAAAACAAATTCGACGTTTCGGTTTAAGAACATTTGACGGGAAGCAAATGAACAAACAAACAAAGAATTACGGACCTAGATGAAAAAAAAAAAGAAGAGCTGAAGAAGAGAAGAATTTGTTTAAAATTGTTATGGGGTGTTAGAATACAAAACTCTTGTGTAGTAGTTTCAAGATTATTCAAACTTTGTTTATGTTTTAATATACATATATCTGATGATTATTCAAGTCAAGTATCTCTCTCTGCATGTATTATAATTCATAATTTCATCTTTATCTAAAACGTAATTCACGCAGTGGAATCCGCGAGAAGCCAACTTGCTTATATCATCAACTTGAAATGCTCTGGTCTAAATTGAAAAACTTTAGAACTTTTTATATTTTTGTCAAAAAATTTTTTTTTTAATGGCCCATTATGAAATTCTACATTAAGGTATTGAATGAATTATTTACATAACACTTTGTCAATGATTAAAGATATCAGCAGTTAGTTCAGATTTAAATCCTTATCGTTTCTCAGAATTACAAGATAATAATTTCCTTTGAAACTTGCATTACAGCGTTTCCGCCAAATGGGAGCCACAGTGACGACCAGTGAAGCCATTTTACTCCAGTTGGTGGGAGACAAGGACCATCCTAAATTCAAGGAGATCCAGGGCCTAATCAAAACTTTACCTCCAGACACGGGCCTTATTAACAAACTGTGATATTTTTGAAAGATGCATATTTTTGTATGTGTTATATTTTTATACTCATTCAGACCTGCCATTCATTTAGATGTAATCAGAATGTTCAGATTTTTTGACACAAAAATGGTTAAATTCTGATTTTGTAAAGACACTATTTTGATTATTTAAAAAAAAAATTTGCTGGGCTTCTGCAGTGCGCCTACACACTCCACATGTCTGCTCAGAGTTCGTGAAAGCAATGACCAAGAATAGCACAAAAATGTGGGCATGCATTATTCTATCAAAGCTATTAATATGGCAAAAGATTAATTGCTTTGATAGAACAAATTGCTTTTGTGAATTGTAATTACTTGCGGGTGTCTTCATTTTTTTATCATTCTGATCTCCCCTCCCCAAATTCTGATCTTTTTGTATATTTATCCTGATTTTTCTGTTGGACAACATGGCAGGTCTGATCATTCTCTCTCACCATTTAAATTTGAATACCTGTTTAGAAATGGATACCTTTTTTTTTTTTTTACTGGGCTTCAGGTAGGACACTTTGGAAAATGTAATGTTGACAATTAACAATTTGTTGTAATAAAATTTAAACACGTCTTCGGGATAAATTGAAGTTAATGTTGTTGTTGTATTGAATTTACCCATGTCCACTACTTTGGTGTCAGGGTTTTCCTAGACTGCCTTGTAAACAGCCATGGGTTGCTGTATTGAAATTTACCCATGTCCACTACTTTGGTGATGTCACGGATTTCCTAGTAAACAGCCAAGGGTTCTTTTATATGTGTAAATTATGCACATGGGACCTCCGAGAATATAGTCCGTCTCCGATTGGACTTGGCATTCTTTATCCTAGCAACTTAAAAGGATATGGGGCAGAGGGAAACCTGAAAAAAATATGGAGTTTAAACTCAAGCCTGAACCAGGGACCTTTGGCTTGGTGGGCGAGCGCCTTAACCACTAACGTTAATGAAAAATTGGTGCTTGATTTGGATGTGAATAAGTGGATAAGACTCCCATCATATCATTTACTAAGGGAACTTGTGATTCCTACATAAAACATGAAGAGATATGTTTAAAATGGGAGTTCAATACACTTATAACGCCATCAGATATACCGACATCGTGCTTATAGCAACACCTCATCAAAGTCCTGCTTTTTTCCATATATATATATATATATGTATATATATATATATATATAAGCTAATTGAACTACCGCAATTGCATTTTGGCATTTCTCTGAGTTGTGCCATTTTGCTAGCACAGTGACGATAAGCAAGTAGATTTGTCAGTGGTTTCCTATTGCTTATTATTAGGACAGAAGAATATATTTGTAATGATTGGTCTGTAGGCAATCTTTAAAAGTTATAAAATGTTTCTACGAGTCATCCTTTTTTATTTATCTGGTGCCATTGTTGAGTAGTTTAGTAAGTGTTGTCAGCATTTTAAAGGCTGGGAGTTAAAATCCTGAATACTTTTCTTTTAGTCCATGACATTGAGTCCTTGGAAAGGTCTCTCTACAAATATTTTCCTTGCCGCTCTCAGCTGGCTTTGTTTGCTCTATGCTATGCTCCCCAGCAAGTTGAGATAGTTTAGCATTAAATGGTCTGCTTAAAGGATGGTTGCCGCCGGAAAGTATATGTCTACAATTGGTGGATATGATATGAAATTCAACTTCATCTCATTTTTTTTTCATAAGCCAGGACCGACTAAAACAAAACCATTGGCCAACAGTTTGTCTATTGTTGCTTTTGAAAAATGAAATTAAGAGATGCCAAGTTAACGGCTCCATGGCATCATTTTAGGGCTTTTCTCATTTTCATCGTCATCAAAACATTAAAAACGCTGTCTGTGCCTGTCATCTGTTGTGTCCAAGAGGGATAATGGCCTTAGGAATTACAAATTACAATGTTCAATGATACTAATGATACAGTGGAGCCTGCTTATTCTTTTGACTTTTCCCATTAGCGGTCGTCACAGCGGATCAACCTTCCCCAATTTGTCAGGTTCAACCCATCCCTCTCTCATAATCCAGTTGACACCATATCTTCCTTTATTCCATCCATATAGCTTCTCTTTGGTCTTCCTCTTCTCCTCCTACCTGGTAATTCCATCCTTAACATTCTTTTGCCAATGTACTCTTCCCCCCTCCTCTGGACATGCCCAAACCATCTTAATCTCGATTCTTTCGCCTTTTCTCCAAATGTGCCCACATGGATCCTTTCTCAAATGTGCTCATTTCTGACCTTGTCCAGCCTCGTTTCTCTCACCGAGAAGCCTGCTTATAATAGGAGAGAATTAAAAGGAAGTATACATCACCCCGATACAACGCTTAACTCTCTATACTGCCAAGTTTGCATTGGAACGGGAGCAGGCAGTAAATCAGGGTTTTACTGTATTTTTTACTTAATGTTGACAACTCTGACCAAATGAGATGTTGGTATAGGTGGGATGATCAAATTCATGTTGCTGTCGGATATTTCATTAACAGTTTTATATATATATATATATATAGCTTTGGGAAACAAAAATGGCTGAATGAGTGGGCACTAGGCAAAACTGGAAGATCTTTCTTCAAGCATAGATCCAAACCACTCAAGCTGCTGAAAAAGGACTAGGCTCCAGCAGTCGGGGATCAGAAAAGTAAAGTATATATATATATATATATATGGGATGTAATTCCCCATCTTGTAGAAAAATAAATTTTTAAATGCACTGGCTGATTTATTTTTTAATTATAAAAGAAAACAAATATGATGTACATATTATATTATCATTTTCCTTTTGATTACTTCACATTTTTCTTTTCAACTCACAACTATCAAAAGTGAGATGTGCCATTTTGCTAGCACCGTGACGTTATTGCAGTGTTTCATTAACTCATTCAGCACCATTGACAAGTTTTCTCGCTGGCCATAAGCCCTGTCCATTTACTACTGATGAGTATTCTCGCATTAGAATTTGACTTTGCTAAAAATATACATTTTCTTCCAATCCAACAAAAGGCATCCCGGGTAGGCTTGTTCTTTCTTTCTCTGTCATTGATACCAGGAATTTTGATGTTATTTTTAAAAACAATTTCTTCTAAATATAACCAACTTCTCCTCATCATAGGAACATTGCTGCTCAGTATATTGGGGGCATTCACTGAGATTGGGCTCAGCACTGAATGAGTTAAGATTCAGCCTACCCTACCATCTTCTCAAGGAGCAGCACTAGTCATTTCTCAGCTCCCTGTGGAGCATAGATAGAGCAGCTGATTATCAGCCCTGTCCTGCTAGCACATCGACAAGATCTTTCATTGCCTATGCCACTTCAGTGCCAGTAGTAATTTATCCCTGTGCCAGACCTAAATGGCTATTTAGTGTTTTGCAAAAAAATGCTAATTACATCATTACCAAAAGAGATATAGCTATGAAATGTCACACATATAAACGCACATAGCTAGGAATACAGAAGCTAAAAGAAGACTTACAACAATACAACCTTCATAAACCATTAAAAAAGCCACGTGAAATAGGCCCGGAACTGTTCCAGGCATGGCACTAAAGGGGTTGAGCCTTATTTCATTGAGGAATAAGAGTATATGATTAGAGAGATTTTCCCAAGCAATGGAAAACGGGCCAAGTGCTAATGGGATTGAACCTACAGCCTTTTGATTTTTGCGAGCTGACTGCACTGTAGCAATCACTTGACCATGGCAAAACCATAAAAAAAACCCGAAGCTTGGAAACTCTCCACTATGGCGTATCATTCATAGACGTTGCCTCCCACACTGCCATACGAGACATATCTGTCTTGCTCTGTTCTGCCACACTCAGTCAATGAAGAGTCCATCCATTCTGTTCTTGTGAAAATCGTCTTCTTGGTCGTCCTCTTCCTCGTTTACCTTCCTGCCAATACCAGTTTTTCCAAAGTGTTTATTTAGATGACCAAAGAATGATTGATTTTTTTTTTTAATAGTTCTCATTAAGTGATGTTCATTATATTCTTTATGCTTGGAAACCAAGAGAGAAAAAAATGGAAGACCAAATAGTAGTAATGTTCCATATAGCTATTTATTGACCAACTGACTAAAAATCAGCAAATAGGCGACAAGTAAGTTACACACATTGATATCATGGTAATAATAATATTCATAATAATATTGATAATATTTCAAAACAGAATTAGAATGACATGTACCATAAATCACTGACAAAAATTTGAAGAAAAAAAAAAAAAAGATCAGCCGGGTGGACAAAAGCGGTTCATTTAACAATTTTGGAAAAACAAAATATGAACGCATCACGCAGTGGGACAAGCCAGTCAGATGGGGGGAGATGGGTTGAAAATGTTATAAATCAGTCCATTACATCAGACTCTAACTGACATTTGACGAGACAACCTCTCTGAGTATTCAGACAGAGCACCATTTTGTCAGTAATTCCAATATAGAGGTGCTCAAAGTTAAACAGTTTAATGGGAACTTGTTGAGAATTTCAATGATCATGTTGGGCTAATAGGAAAGAATACAGGTGACGTGACGAAAAAGAAGGTCGAAAGTTTAGTTTTCTTCCCTAGCTCATCCAAGTTACAGAGAGGTTGCCTTATCATACGAAATAATTCATTTTTACTTCCATAAGCAAACATCAGATACAAAACAGTTTAACTGGATTGCTTTCTGGCTAAAGGAAAGACAAGACTGATCTATAGTTTTTTAATTAAAAAAAAAAACCATAACCCAAAACAAAACATAACCAAAAAAAATAATTCTGAACTAACATCCCGGGACTGAATCATGAATTTTGCCAACAATGTGATTAGGGAGAAAGTAAATTTTATCATAAGAACGATCGTAATTGTACAAAAGTCGGATGGATGGATGGATTAATGAATGAAAGCATGAAAAGAAAAGCATCACTTTTAAAAAGCCTGAGAAAAAGAGCACAAGTTGAAAAACAAGTCACGCGGAAGCCAACAACACATGGCATGACAGTCACTTCCTGCTAGAGTTTTAATGAATTCTCAAATTCTGATCGAAAAGTTTGGCAAATTTTGACAGAAATGTACACAAATGCTGTAAAACAAAAAGTGAATGCATATGTAAGTTCAGTGCCCACTCATCGCTCCTAATAGTGTGATGATATTGACCTATGACAGACCACAGCATTGAGCTCAAGCATGAAAAACGATTCTCGTCAATAATGGTATCACATCACATGAATAGAATTATCGTAACTCCCAAACCCTGAATCACGATGATTGATTGGCGTGTATGAGTTGTTCGTGGTATCAGTCCGAAATGAAGAGGAGCAGGAGAAAGCAATGAGAATTCAAGAACTCGAGGCTTAGCAAGCCATGGAAAACTTCAGGACACCTGAAATTCACTGACAAACTTCATGGAAGTGACAATCATGCTTCACAATTCACGTTTACACCAAACGACATCACTCACTGTCGCAAGATATGAATTGAATTTAATGATTTGATAATGCCATCTAGCATCGTGTAATGGAGAGAGGATGGGCAAAATGAAAATCTCTAATTCTCTAACGCTGGATAGCTGAGGTGAGGCTTATTTAACATAGCGAGTGCCTACTACCTAAAACACCTACACGTTAACAAAATGTTTATTAATGATCAAACTGACTGACATCAACTGTCGGGTCAACACCGAAATGTTTTTATTGGGATGAAAAACCATGATAAAGGTGTAGTGAATTGGTTATACAGAATATCCTTCAAAGAAAAGATAAAATCCTAAACAAATTAACTGAATATCAAAAATCCTCAAATCTAGAATACAGCGGTGATCGTATAGGTTAGCATTTCCTTTTTATAAAATGTTTACAATACCTAAAGTTTGCATAACGGTCGACTAGGTCTAAAGATATGGATAAATAATAATGATAGAATTATTAACTGATTTAAGCTTGGCGGTTTTCAAGCAACAAATTTGATAAGAATTACATTATAATGAGATCAACAAGGTATGATATTAGATTAGGCAGAACAGCTAGTTTATGAAGAACTACTCAGAACTGGTTTTCTATTCAAGAGATGATGACTTAACGTCTTTAAACCAGCTTCAGAAACGGAATTGGCACTGGTCAAAGTAAGTAGTATACAAAGAAGAAGAAAAACAAATGAAAAACGATGCTAATGGCTATTTATTTGAATTTGAGGTGCGACCACCAATTTTTCTTTTTTGAAAAATGAATTTTAAATGAAAGATAACAGCAACAAGAACAACAAATTCGGATAACGAGAAATGCCTATGCTTTTAATATGATTTCTAGCCAACCATGAAGAACACGAGTAAAAATGTAGGCCTACGGTATATGGATGAGATTAAATTATGGCATTGAAACTGGTATACGTCAAACGAGTCCAGTGTATAAATTAGAAATCCAATGACGATGGTGATATTTGTAAAGATGAAAATAGTGATGGATGATGACAAGCTCCTTTATATGGGAAGCGAGATATGAAAGTCATCTATACAATGATTAACGGACTCACAAAGACATTCATTTTTTAATTGTGCAGATCAAAATGGAAGGTCAAGGTGTATTGTATTGGACTGGGACTTCTATGAGCACGTGAGAAATTGTTGTTGCACTTTTGAAAAATCAACAAATGAAATCTTGAAAAACAAATATAAGTGGGGGGGAAAAACAATTAATAGGGACAAATAAAAAAGAAAAATTAAAAAAAAAATCTTTCATGAAACATGAGAAGCAGAGTGAGGTAAGCAAGAATTTCCTCCAACAGGCATTCCAGGTGGCGCTCAATCATTCATTCTCCTACCTTTCAAACATCTTCACGCCAATCAAATTATTATTTTTACAACTTATGATGATGACGATGAAAATGATGATAATGGTCAAAGAAAAACGTTAATGCTCATAACTTTGGTATGTATACAATATATGTACATGACATGGAACTTTGTACAAATGATGACGATGATGATGATGACGATGGATTACACTGACACTTGTCAAAGATGGGTAAATTCGGTGTGAAAATGGAACAGAATGATCAATAATTTAAATCATAATTAAAATTAAGGGGCAGCAAAGCAACAACAAACTTCCTACCACCCTAAATCAAGATGCCTTTTTATCATTACTACAAATTTTACACTGATTGCTTCACGGAGTACTGATAAGCGCCATCATTATAAGTGTCATGCGCAAAATGGCAAGAACCGTTAGTTATTCTCCAATGATAAGAGTGTTGTAGAGCGTATCAACAAACATTACGAGTAAATAAATGCTTCTTGAAATCTTTGAGTGACGAACAAAAATATATCTATGTTTATCTATCTATACATTATTTAATACACTAGTAAACGCTAGCTACCATAGCCGTCGGTTCAGTCTTAGTATTCATGGAGAAAACTATAATCACATTTTATCCTATAGTATACCGGGTATAGTCATAATTCTTTTCATCATTTCGTCTTAAACACCAGCAGCATTTCAATGCCCTTGGCTATCAATATCGATGATTGTGAGTCAAATTATGAGAATTTTTCAGAAAAAAATAGCTTATACAAGAAAATAATATACAACAAACCCAACCCTTTTTATACCGAGCCATGACTATAATACGGTTCATAATAAGAGAGTATGGGGGTGGGTTTTATTCATATTGATAAACAAATGAAGGGTGCAAGGGGAAAACCTGTGATGTCAGTTTTTTTTCAAATTTGGGTGACTTGCCATAAAATCCCTGCCAC
>JASKDV010182815.1:0-12339 GCA_032466395.1 Aegires albopunctatus
AATAAACCCTTTTTTGACGACAATTTTAAATACATGTAAATTGACACCCCCCCCACCCCCTCCTCAAGCTCCCAAAAGAGCCCCTGCTTTACATAGTCACTTTTTTAATGTTGAAGTTATTTTCTTGTTGTAGATAAATGTTCTCTCCCATCATATCATTTTCAACAACAGTTCAGCATCCATCTCACAAACAAATAATATCCATTTTTCTAGTTTTATAGGAGACCAGTTTTGTGTTTGTAAATCATGTTCATTTAGTAGTTATGTTCATTTTTTCTAGTTTCATGAACCCATTTCAGCAGGCCCAAATGATAACTACACATCATTTTCTTTACTGAGATGAACAAATTATGACAAGTTACCTCAAAACATTTTTTCAGGACCTCCACTTGAAATTTGTTATACAGATCAATATCATTCTGATCAATAAGTTTGTCCTTGTAGACTCTTTCGGCTTCATGAAAATAGAGCCTCACAAGTTGAAGGGGTGTCTTTATACATTCGGCATTGGAAAATAACATGCCCTGGGAAAAACAATGCAAAAAGGAGATTTAAAAAGTGAATACAAAGGGATACACAGTTTTTAATGACTTATATTGTGAAAAAGGTACTTTGCTATTACTGCCATACAATGACAAAACCCATTTCTCTCATTTTGGGGGAAAAACTTTTTATTTCACACACAAACCAGTTGATAAAGTTTTCCCCCAACTTGTAGCAAAATCTTAAGTTTGAAGTCTCAAGAGTTTTTGAAAAAAGTTGAATAAATTATTTTTGAAAAAGTCCAAAAGTCAAGGCTCCAATGAGAAAATGTATTTTTCTCAATGTCCAATGACAAATGCATTATTCTCTTAGCTATCAACGGTTCAATGCTGTTCGCACAATGAGAAATCATATTTTTCTAGCCTGACTATTGACATTTTTTGGGGTTGTCGGAACATGTATCTTTGGTTTATTGCATTTGGACTCATTGAGCACTTACTACATCAAGATTAATTACTGCTTAATATTAATATCATGTGCTCTATTGATATAAAGGACAGGCCTACATAAAAAGACCAATCAACAAATCGACCAATGATAATCTATGCATACATACATGTGTACATACATACATACATATGTGCATTCATATACATAACATACACAAATAAGAAGATCTGTCCTCATACGTGGAATTTTACCCCTCGACCATCACTAAACACAGAACATAATATCATATGTTAAATGGAATTACAATTTTTGGGACATTCACAATACTGTTTAAACAGCCATGTGGGTATTATGTATTTAATATTATGAACATAATGTATGTTTGCACAGTATTGCGCCAATCGGCACTAAAATTATCATTGGTCGATTACAACTGAGACAAGTGAGGCAATTGGAATATATTTTCTTGCTCAAGCAAAAATCACAGTGGGTGCGGGAAAGGTTGGAACTTGGAACTTGGTAGCTTGCGACACCAACACCCTGGCCAATCGGCCACCTTGCTTCAAACAAAGATAAAAGTAGGGAGAGGGGAATGGAAATATGGAAATACAGTAAAATCGTTTTAAGCCAAAACTGATAGAACCAAACTTTTCATTTCGGTCTAAACATTCGGTCTTAGGGGTATTAGGTATGTGATTTAATATTTTGTGTCCCCACTAGCCTTCTAACAATTTAATTTTATCTGTGAAATTGTGTAAATCCAAAATTCAATGCTCTAACTTGTGTGAAAATCTTTGTCTGTTATACAAGTTTAAATGCTAGCGTTGACCAAAAAGAAATAAATACAAATAAAAAGAAAGATATTTGCCCTTGAGTCATTGTACATTGACGAAAAGAAGTTACTAAGAAAAATGCATTTTGTCATTGAAGGACTAGAAAAAAGCCTTCAGATTTCAGGCCCTTTTCTCACTGAGCAACAATAAAATGCAGTTTTCTGTAATTTATTTATTAATCTGAATTTGGTAATAATCTCTTGTGAAAAGATTTGTATTAATAGAAATTTACATTTTAAGGAGATAAAGTTGTATTCTGAAGATTTATATTTATTTTATTTACAAAAAAACTAAAATGTGAATATCTCAAAATCATGGATTTAGATAAAAACGTGTTTGTCATTGGACGGCAGATTGGTCATGCACCAATAATTAAAAAATTTCCAGTTGATTTTTAAAAAATCATTATTTTTTCAAAATGTTTAAAAGGCAGTAATATTATAATTGACAAATTTGAGAATAATGTAATTCATAAAGTGTGCCAAAGCTTTAGGAAAGATTATAAAATTCATTCATTTATAATTCATTTCTTCCATTACTTTTGCTTAACTTGTACATAGACACCATACCATAAGAAAATTAAATCATGTACCTGAAAAATATTGGACATATCTCTCAAGTTGAATATATAATGAAATTTTATGGCTGTGGGCAAAAAACTGGACACCATTTTTGATTGAAGTGTAATGGCTCCTTGAATGATTAAAGGACAGTAGCGTTGTACCAAGTTAGGAAAATGATTCAGGCTCAAATGCTGAGACAATATACTGGAGTATATAGCTGATAGTGCATCTTTTGTTGGTAAACTCAAAGCAAATACGCAAAAGTGTCGCTGAAATGGAAATAAAACATCATTTCCAGATTATGTCTAGCATCAGGATCATATGAAATTGCTTTGAAATCCTTTTTATTTGTTTTGCCAATGATGATGATGATAATATATAATGATAATGATGATAATATATAATGATGATGATGATGATGATAAAGTGCCTAATGTAGCACCTAATAGCAAAGCTTTTAAGCGCTTCAAGGACAAAATCATGACAATCATGCTCTACAAAATAACATATACCGGTACTTAAAATTTGGCAAATTAATTTAAGTCAAATACTTGTTAAAAAGATATATTTTCAGTAGTTTTTAAAATGAGTTTATTGGCTTTGCTTGTCTCACATATGTGAGTGGACTATTCCATAAAACTGGGCCAATTCCCTGAAAGCTGTGGTCTCCATAATGCCTAAGCCTAGTTCTTGGACAGTTAGTAAACCTCACATTGCAGGATCTCAAACTGCATGAATGTTCATAATGATGGGTGAGGTCTTTAAGATTACTTGGTGCTGTATTATCTATGATGTTAAAACATAGTATCAAAATTTTATAGTCAATTCTAGCCTTAACAGGAAACCAATGGAAGCTTCTAAGACTTTCATTGGTGCTGTCTTATTTTTCTTTCCTCAAAATCAACTTGGCAGCATAGTTTTGCACTCTTTAAAGTTTAGAGAGTAAATCATCCAGGAGAAAAGCAAGCAAGAAATAACAATAGTCAAAGTGAGACAAAATCAAAACCAACACAATTTGTTTGATAGATTCACAAGTTAAGAAAGATTGACTTTTGGAGATTTTTCTGATCTCTAGGTTTATTAACTTAACCATGTAATTGATGTGATGAATCACGGAAAGATGTCTAAAATGACTTCTTGACTTTTAGCCTTTGGTTTGTAAAGGGATGTCTTTACTTGCTATTTTGATGGCTGGATAATTAGTGATTTTAGGACCAAATAAGATCCTCTGTTTTCTCTTCATTTCATTGGTTTGTAAGAGTTAGCCAGGTTTTGATTGAATTTGAGCAATTTTCAAATTCTTTGGATAGAGACACCGTTTCTGCAGGGGTGCACATTTGGTGCACTGGAAAAAATGTTTCCTGCGAGATAAAGAGACATCATGTCAATGTACCTCTGTGAATACATTAATGAGGATATATCAAACAAAACGTTATTTAAATTCATTTATCTTATCTTACCTGAAGTCTTGAGTCAATAGTAAAGCTACCAGCAGTGGGATTCATGCAAGATACAAATTGTGTGTTATGAATTTCTTTTAAGGATAGCTTTACCCTGTCGTACCAATGAGCATGATCAATACAGGCTCTGACTAGAGTGTGTGGCTGCACAGTAAAATATTTATCAACCTGCAAAGGTAGAATGTAAAACATGTAGTATTTTTTTTTTCTTTCTAGCTCTTAATTACTAAGCAGATTCAACATATAAATCTAATAGTAATGATGACTGAGAATAATTCTTAAGCTAAAATTATACAAGAATAAGTTTGTCTGCCAAAATTATTAATTAATGTATTGATTGATTTAGCGGAATTTCTTCACCTATGATCAGCAAGAATTTCACCTATTCATAAAGGATGACAATTAAAGTATTTTTGAAATAAGGTGGAAGTTTCAGTAATTAAAAGTGCCCAGTTTATCGCAGAACTTCTGTCTCCAATTGAATTAAAAGGTAACAAAACACCCAACGTCCATAAATTCATTTTGATCAGATTAAAGAATTGCAAACAACTTGTACATGTTTAAAAAAAGTTAAAGATTTCCTAAAAGATTACATGACGATAACTTGAAACATTTAAATCATATTATCTAGCTCAAAACGATTTGATTGATCTCCTTCTTGTTTTATAATGTAAAAAGGTATGATGGATGGAAATCAAATTGTGTTACCTCAGGCATATTCATGTCATCTACAAAGTAAATGAGCTTTTTTGTCCCAGGTGGCCCATAATTACGACCTGCTTTCTTCTCCAGTGGTTTTTCCAGGATATTCTGCAACATTTCACTGGTGGTGTAAAAGTTAAAAGGTACATTTGATATCATGTAATCCTCACTGAGGGATTTCAACTTGTTTTGCATCAAAACGGTTTTACCAGTGCCAGCAGCTCCCACCAACATGACTGGTCTCCTGGTCTTTATAAGCATGTCCAGAAAAAATGTCAAACGGATCGTCTCTGCCTGGTGGACAAGGGTGGCCTGAAATGAGAATAATTTCACCTTATTGAAATTTAAGCTTTCTAAAGGCCTATTGATGAAATGTCTGCCAATATTTGTAAAGATATGATCATCACAAGGTCTTGTTTGGGGGGAAGATTAATGATTATGAACAGATTTAAATGTAAAATTAATTTTAATATCTTATGCACACGAGTAGTTTATAGAGCCTAAGAACAAAGCAGACATGGTCCATTACCACTTGGAGTTGAGTAATTTGATTGATAAAAATAGTGTTAATTTAATTGTTCGTATATGTAAAGCTCAATTACCAACATAATACATGTAGATCTACATGGTAAATGAAAAAAGCACATATGATTAAAAAAATATAAGAATGTACAAAATAATTAAAGTATGAGACTATGTCTTTAAGTCTTATTAATAATTTCAGGATTTTCTCTCTTTGCAATTTTAAACTTTAAATGTATTTCGACTAAGTGCTGCAAATATGTTATAGTGTGATCAGAAATGTTTGCAGGTTTTTTTTAATGAAGTGTTTGACTGTTTGTATGACATGATGATGTGCAATCATGCAAATTTAATGGATCTTATGTTCACAAACACAACCGATATTTTGCATAAACACTAATAATAATTTTAAAAATACCATAATAATAATAATTTTAAAAAATATTTGATAAATATTTTACTGAACAGGACACATACTCTAGTTAGAGACTGTATTGACCATGCTCATTGGTATGACAGGGTAAAATTGACTTTAAAAAAAAATCAATTTGTATCTTCCATGAATTTCACTGCTGGTAGCTTTACTATTGACTCAAGACTATCTCCATAAATCCATAAAAACACTAACAACAGTAGAAAAAAGATGTAAACAACAATTAAATCAGTCCTTAGCATAAAAGGCGTATGGCATCGGTCGCCATTGATCGAAATTACATGTTTGGAATCATTTAGAGTAAAAATAACTAGAAAAAAATCTTCAAATGTCTCAAGATTTGTGTAAGCACTTTTTGTGGTGCTGACTGAAAATGAAGCAAATATATGAGAGCAAGATAGGAGATGTTATCAGAGACTTTTCACTTAGAATAAATGAAAAGGTATTATCAGAGACTTTTCACTTAGAATGAATGAGAAGGTATTATCAGAGACTTTTCACTTAGAATAAATGTGTTGTTGTGGATGTTTGTCAGGAAATAAGATAACAGAATTATGAGAAAAGATAATCATATCAAATGATTTAAATATTCTAATAGTTAAAAAAGTAAGCTAGATAAAATGTTTGATATAATTATCTTTACTATTAATTCTGTTAACTGATTTTCATCAATAAACTGAATCCAAAATTCAAAGTAAATATATTCAGGCCAAAGGAATCATATCTTGAAACAAGATGACATTTCAACAAAAATTAAAAACAAAAGTAAAACCCCCAACAAAAAACAAGACAAAACAAAAACAAAAAACCTTAAGCTATTATTAGCTGTGTTTGCTTATATTAAACTTTACAAGACAAATTTGCTTACTTGAAGCGGAATGTCAGGATCATATTCAAATTCAGGAACCAAATTAGTCCAGGATTTGAAAGAGCGAGTCTGATTGTCAATATAGTAATCAAATACAGTTCCATGGCTAGGAAACTTGACAGCCTTAAATTCCAGTATCCACCATTTTGTGAAATCCACACGATGGTCACACAACTGCAATGACATGAATAAGAGAGAAATCTGATATGCTTTCACATTTGTCATATCATTCTCTCCACTAAAAGGTAAACTTTACATAGCACAGATAGAATGTATTTACTTTATTATTATTATAATAAACTTAACCCTTGGCCCACACAGCTGTTTCTTTCCTCTAAAAAGTTAGAGCTTAGTATTTGCCCAGGTTGCAGTAGTGCCCATATCATCTTGCAGTTATGTATGACTTTGTGACATCCCAGCGATGGCGATCCTCTCTCGTGGGATACCATTCCAGTCTGATGCACACAGATATCATATTTTAGCAAAAAACATACATTTTTGCAAATTTCACAAATTTCCATTGACTTTAATTAAAATATCTTGAGTTTCATTCAACGAATCCTAATGATTAACACCAACATAGGAACTTTTGTTTTTCCTCTTTAATAATCCAACAAAATAATGAAAAGCACATTGTCATAAAATATCCAAATTTTGCATCTGTCATACTGGTGCATGGTTGTAAGAACAGCAGCTGCTGCTTTGCCCGTGAATATTGCCTTCAATGGTAGATGGATGGCCTTGTCTCCTGAGTTCAGAGACAAAAGCTGTCTCTCTGATAGGCCTTCAACTTTGACGAAACTTGCCAGGAAAGTCCTTAATGTTTCAAGCATCTTGTCATGCAACTTGTGCACTAGTGGAGCTTTTTGTTCGAATACAAGCATGAAAGACTTGAAGAGGGGTAAAGCTGCTTCCACAAGTCTCATTAGAAACAGCAGATGTTTCCGTTTAAAGAAGAGTTTCTCCAAATCCTCTGTTTTCTGGCTTTACCAGCTTGTGTCAAGTTTTTTTGTCTGAGGCGCTTGTGAATTGTCATAATCTCCCCTTTCTACTCCAGGCAAGTATTTTTTAGAATGTATGAAACAATGTCCTTATAAATTTCCTTGTCCTGCTTTGAGAGCCATGGAAAATAGAACACTGTAAGTTGATCTGACAGTTGAATGAGATGCTCGGTAGTGTCAACCAGTGAAAGCCATCTGTGGGGTACTCTTTCTAGAGAAGTTACATGGGCTGGTCTAGATGTTTAGAGATTGCTTTCAGATCTTTCCTTGAGTCTGCACTGAACTTGAAGTCTGTGTTGATGTCATCTAGTAGGTTGCATAGCAGGTTCTCAGGGTCCAACTCAGTGGTGAAACACTTTACTGCATTGTGTATATGATGGCAAAATCACCATCGATGTCAACCAGATGAGGGGCGTCTTCCTTCAGTTTCTTCTGGAATCCATTCTGACAGCCACGCATGTAAGCCGCTGAGTCGGACAAAACTGAAATCAGGTTTTCAAAGGGAACACCATCTTCCATCATTTGACGAGTCACTGCATTATAAACTGATTTTAGAATTCACAACTGTCATTTCCAATTCATTGCTGTAATAACAAACGAATACATTTAGAATACGTTTTTTATTTCCTTTTGCAGTTGACTCGTCTTTTTTCTATTCCAGGACTTCCAGGAATTCCCAGAAATGTGACATCTCTGTGCATGCAAGCAGTAGTATGAAAATTAATTTAAAACCAATTTACGTAACAGGAGAGATTCCTGTTTTTGAAATGTAGTATTAATCAAATACCTTTAAGGATTCAAGCTAAATAATTACCTGATCTTGGAACATACAGCCTCCAAAAGCCCAGACACAACAAAAGACAAAATACAGTTCATAGAGTTCTTTTGGTGAATCACTTGGAACGTTCTCTTCTGTAAGCAAACACTCCAGCAGATAAGTAAGCATCTGAACATGAGCTATTTCTTGTATAGGAGTTATTTTCTTGAAGCGAACTCGCAGTGTATCCAAAATTGGAGAAACATATTTGTCAAATAAAATAAGAAGATTTGATTTTTCAGACTGCACATCTCTTCTGTCAATCCAACTCTGAACATATCTGTAGATGAGATGTATGAAATTTAAATAGGTTTAATATGCCCAATTATAGAAAAGGAAATAAGATTCTAGAAGAAATAAAGTATGGATCATAAGGTACATTCTCCATCTATGCTTAGCATTGTAAGCGTCCATCTATAGGGATATCGGTCGAAGAAAATAAAGGCTTCTTGACATTATTTTCAAAGCCTTATTTTTATAATGTTTTTTACCTTCACTCATGTGTTGGTATATTATGTCTAAAGCTACTCCAAACTGATTTTAAAAAATGATAATTTATCATAAAATGTGAAAAAAATGCATTTGTGAACTATTGCAATGCTTATCCATCTTCATTTTTTATCTCTTTTTTCACCCGAAGGTCTAATTATAGTGCTTTAAATACATTATCATTGCTAATAAACCACTATTACCCCGCCTTTCCCCTCCAACATTTTTTCAAAAGTTAAAATACACACACACTTACACGGGCGTGATTATACTAAGACACGCACGCTTACACTCACGTTCTCTTTTTCTTTTCATACTTTCTCTCCATCCAAAAGGCACACAACCACAGTACAATAGCATTATGATGTTGCCACATTAATTGTCACAATGATCAAGGACAAAATGCCTATGCCTAATATATGCCTCTATGCTCTATGATTCCTGAAAGGTGTAATTTAAGGATACTTTGCATTTATGTGTATCTAATTGATCTGCCTCGTACTTGTCTGACAAAAGTTTCTTTAAAGTACCAAGATGATTGAACACTTTTATTAAAAAGAGGTGAACTTTATGTTGGCATGGGTGTGAAAAAGGGAGAAAAGAAACTTGACATTAAAGATACATGAAAATAAAATTGAATTTTAAACATGTTCATTTCATCGAAAATCTTCAAAAGGGAAAAGCTACAAAATGCAATATGCTCAGCAATAATATAATAGAGATATCGAGGTTATCAATCAAAACTCACGGAGTCCATCCAAGATCATTAGGATTAAGGAAGAGGATTCCAGCCCTTGAAACAGTGGCAGGGGTGGCTGTACGGAGATTGCTGATTTCAAACAAAAGGCGCATACCCCGGGTCATTGTAATTCTTTCATTGCTGGCAAGAGTCAAAACCTGCAAAAAACATAATTCATAAAAATTGAATCACACTATGAAGTGAATTTATGATCATATTTCAAAAATGGATGTGATATCTGCACAATAGTTGATGATGCACTTTCAATGGCATAGATTAAACATCTCCTTTCTTTTGAATTCCCTATTTAAAAAGTCTAGCTGCTCCGATCAACAAAAGATCACAATTTCCTACGCGGTTTATCCAGAAATTTGGCTAACAGAGAACTACATTGTTGTATCCTTTGGTGGTACCGGTACATTGACACCTGTGTCATCAGCATATCAAGTCACACAGAACTATGAGTTGCATGTATCATGTGTACACATCGAAATAGGATTAAATTAAATTTAAGTAATTAAAGCAAATAACAAAAAAAAATAAAGCTGGATCATATTTCAATAATAATACCTTATTGTCATCCATGACAGTATTGAGGGATTCAATCCACATGGGATCGATGTCCCCATCTAAAACAATCCACTTTGGTGCATCACCTGCCATATTAGCCATATCTCGCATGATGACAGAGAATAAACCTGTATGAAAGACAACATATCATTTGAAAAATAACTGAAATCAGTTACCTGGGCCAAAAGATTGTTCCTTCTTAACAAAATTAAAGGATTAGCAAGATCTGAAAGATAACATAATCAGCAGTATTGTTTCTTTACAGTTTATAACTAGAATGATGTCTCCTTACCATCTTTCCATTCTCTGGTTGCAGGACTGATAATGCCAAAAAGCTCATCATTGGTGACAGATTTAGGATCTAAATCAACGGCTACAGGCTTTTTGCCAAGCAACCTGTTGGCTTGTCTCAGACAACTCCAAACACAGCTTTTGCCTGTGCCAGCATTTCCAAGAATGAAGACAGAATGCCTTACTTCAAATAACTCTTGAAGCTGGACCACCTGTTAAAGGATAAATGCTTCAAATAAAAAGGCATTGGACTCAATCATATTGTTAAATATATATCTCACACAAAAGGTAAAACTGTTTCACATAGTCATAACAAAGTAAAGACTGCAACATATAATATGCTGCTGCTATGTTGATAGAAATCAGTAATAAACAAGTCCTATATGGCACTTATTTGTGATTTGTAATTCTCTTATTTGCCTATCAATGTTTTCTAATAAAATGGCAGGATAATACATTCTAGTTATTGAAGAAAGTTTTGAGAAGAAAAATTGCTTATGTTTACTA
Organism: Aegires albopunctatus; assembly: GCA_032466395.1. NCBI lineage: Eukaryota > Metazoa > Mollusca > Gastropoda > Nudibranchia > Aegiretidae > Aegires > Aegires albopunctatus. The sequence goes on from JASKDV010182815.1 coordinate 10,729, forward strand.
TTAAAAGTGGAGTTTAGAACTGGTTAATCTCCATTTTTCATTATTTAAAATTGAAATGATAATTTTACTGTAAAACCTACTATTTATCAAAACTTATTTCATTCATGATCAAATCAATACCTTGAGGATAAAGTTATCCTCAGGCTGAAGCTTGAGAGCCAATGTGGCTTCTTTAATGGTTGCTTCAAAGCTAATATCTCTTTTCCTAGGGACATCGAGGGCAGGAAACAAATCACCAATCAAACCCATAAAAACAGGATTATCATCGGCAACAATTTTGGGAATATTAAAGTCTCTCAGAGCTCTCATTAATACCTGCAAATGTGAATTGATATGAAAAGAAAACCAAAAAAAAAAAGGTTAAAAAATTAATTTTTTTTAATGTCATTGCTTGATGTTATCTACATCTAAGTGACAAAGGACCACATAAATTGAATATAAAAGTCAAAATGAAAATCCCAAAGAAATTATAAAAGCTGGCCAAAACAGAATGTCCTGAGTTTTGAGCACCTCTAAATTAAGATTGCACATAGGTATTTAAATGAAATTTGACTTAGAGAGGAATATATTCATTGAAAAATAGTATGTAAAATTTTATCATCAGTTGCATTTTCAATGTGGCAGAGCAATTTGAATAGTTGGGTCAAAACCTGAAAAAGTAGATCTATTGTTATTTGCTAACTATTGCCTTCAAGGCAAATTAAATGGTTGACTGACCTAATACTTTACTTATTGTCACAAAATTCACCCACAATGCAAGCACCCAGTCATCCCTTTTCTTTGAATAGTGTCTCTATTACAATTTTATCACAACTAAGAATCATTTTAAAAAACAAATGCAAATCACTACTAGATCTATACCTAGATCTAGTGATATAACATAGATCTAGATATATAATTAGATCAAAATTCTAAATCTAAAGTCGATCTATTCTTACAAAACTGATAAGCCTAAAATCACACTATTTTGGAATGATCTCAACAAAAAATCATCCAGATGAATAATTTATTTAGAATCCAAATTATGGTGTAACAAGAAATGTTATTTCCCCGAATAGGAATGAATTACATTCATTGAAATTTGATGGAATTAAATGATTAAATGAAAAACTGATTCAAATTTCAAGATTACAGCAATGTTTGTCTATTTCACTCATTTGTCTATCAAAATTATGAGCATTTGCAAATAGTGATTATGTCAATAAAGTGTGAGTTGGGTATTTTTTTTCACCCCGGTTAGTAATGCATCAATAACTATCAAATCTCTGAATATGAACAAAACTATGAAATTTTCTACATAAATATTTGAAGAGTACAAGTATTATCATATAAAATTTCAATTTGATTTAATAACTGTTCCTATTTTTTATAGGCTGTCAAACCCAGGACATTCTTTTAGGCCAGCAATGATGATGAGGATGCAGATTTCATAGAATTGGAATATACAAATGTTATAAGATCCAAGAGGTCATGTAAAATTCAATTTAATTTTACTTTCATGGTAAATCAGGGCCTACAATCTTTCACAAATCTAAAAGAGAAAGAGAAAGAGAAAGAGAGAGAGAGAGAGAGAGAGAGAGAGAGAGAGAGAGAGAGAGAGAGAGAGAGAGA
>JASKDV010182826.1:0-12338 GCA_032466395.1 Aegires albopunctatus
TATATATATATATATATAAACTTGAGCAAACCGACGCAGAAGTAGGATATGTGACAGTTTACGATTGAGGAAATAAGGAATTCCATGATTCCGACTCATCCACATAGTTATCGAATCATATGAAGCATGCTAGATGGAGCCAAATACTCCTCCGACTTCCTTTACCCCTCTAATAAATCTCTAACATCTTCAACGCTAGACTGTTTAGAGCCTAGAGAGATGCCAATACCATAACGTAAATAGTTTACACCTACCGTAACCTCCCAGCCTCATGTGCTCTTCCAACCAATCTTACTCTACGCCTTTCGCTCACACATACACACGAAATGATTGATATTTTTTCTCCCATCAGTATTCTTTTGGCCTATACGCATCACTAAATAATATTTAGGTGAAACTACTCTTCCAAATGCCCATTGTCCCTAAAACGACTATAACAATATTATAATAAAAAATATATCGCCCCTCATGAAACCTTGATTGTTTTGAACGTTCCTTCTATCCAAAAGATTTGATCTTTATTTAATTTCTAATTAGTCTTCCCATTTAGCCAATACATTGCACACCACCGACATGTAGTACATGTATTACTTCCTCGGTAACATGTTAGGTAGGCTCAAGGCATTCCAAAGACGAAATTCACTGCATAGCTGAGTTTGCTTCCGTGAGGTTGAAGGAGAAAATAAACGATGACAGTTCCCCATCATATTCCTTACAGGACGTTGTAATGCATCAAACTGATTGGATTCAAGATGGCGTTCGAGAAGATATCGGAAGCAGATTCCACTATGAATTCCATCTTATATTTTGAGGACTAAGCTGTCAATCTATTTTGGATTTATCATTTTGGAATGTCTCGCCTAGCAGACTACTTTTTAGTTGTCGGCTATGACTACGAGAAAGAAAGTGAGACATTCAAAATGCCTTATAAATTCTATTTATCCCTCTAATCATTAGAAATCTCTATGCACACAATCTTGAAATTACCGAGTAAAGGGTTGACTTTTAGATTATGTAAGAAAATGATTCATCTTCATTCAATGGGCTAATTGTCTAGAAAATCTAGTCACTGTGCGTTTTTAGAAAATGATTGGATCTAACAAAAAAATAACATTTTACATCCCATTTTCAGATTGTGAAATATAGGTCCTAGATTCTAGATTTAGTATTCTAGATTCTAGTGGAATAAATCCTACAGAATGGCTGGCTATGTCTGACTCATTCAAATCAGCCCTGAAGTTCTCATACAATAGCTCAGGATTAGGTAGAGAAAAATACATCTAGTAATCTAGTTGGTATAAAATTAATATCTAGTATGTAGTTCTAGATCTAGATCTAGATCTATATCAAATTTAGGCCCAGCCTTGTTATTGTTCTACTTTAGGCCTAATTTAGTCTAGACTTAAAGTTTGTGTGGGATTGGGAGGCCTAATCATACACGGCTGTAATCATAGTTGGTGCGCAAGTTACGCATGTACAGTGATTTAGGCCAAACTTCTAACTATGATGCAAATGTGTGCGTAGTTTTTGTCTTAAAATCTTAGAGGCTAGATATCTAAATCTAGATCTAGATCTAGATCTACTTTTTATCAGTTTAAGTTTGACTGTAACTTTTGTAGGTAATCGGTTTCTTCCGACTGTCATGCATGCGCAAAGTAGGTTATTCCGATCAAATGGGTGAATTTGTCAACGAAGAAGCCAGCAAGTAAATTATTCTGTGAATCTTGATTTTTACAAATGATTAGACTATATATATCTCAATCAGCAATGAAGATGACAGAAAGGGGGTTGTTGAACGGGTGAATGCTAGTTTAGATCTAGAGTCAATTACTGCTTTACTTTCATATTGGATGAAAATTATCGCTTTGCAGACACTACAAAAATGGGAAACTATATGAAGTGGAAGATGGAATACCATCCTGATAAGTGCCTAGCAGGGCCTACTAAAAATTTGTAGAAAGAAGAATAAAATTGATGATGGGGGGGGGGGGGGGGGGGGGTATTATTGTTGGCTGTTTTCTTTTCTTTTCTTGTTTTCTTTGGGTTTTAAAAAATTTAATTACAATGACGCTGATAATGATAAAAATTTGTAGAAAATAGAGAAGAAAATGTATTATGACTATAAAATACATTTTACAATCAAAGCCTGAAAGAAACTAAAAGTGCCAAATACTTATGAGTTACAATAGATAATGAATTAAGATGGAAAGACTAAAACAAATCAGACTGCCAAAAAAGCAAATAATACTCAAGCATTCTTAGAAAGAAATATAATACCTGCAAAATGGCCAAAAAAGATTAGAGCAATGTTTAAAAACCTTAACAACCACTTTTAGAATTATATGGATGCTGTGTTTAGGATCCCCATCTTAAAACCCAAATAGATAGCTTGGAGAAAGTACATGAAAATGCAGTAAGATTTGTAACTAATAGCTGTTCATATGAACTTGGTAGCACAATACATTTAGAACATGAAACAGTTGGACTGGACACCCTTAGAGGATGCCTGAACAAGAGCTAGAATTAAATTAGTAAATATATTCTTTGAAAAGCAATTAATGGTCAAGTGGATATCCCCATAAATGAACTAATCAAAAGTAATATTGTAATCAGGATAGTCAGACAATCAACATCCCTGTCTCTAAAAATGATTGCCAAAGACATTCTTTTTTCCCTAGCACTGCTAGATTGTGGAATAGATTGAATCAAATATATTAAAAGTAGCGAATGTGTTGACAATCTTAAACATAAAAGTTACAACATGAAATACTTCGATAGATCTACATAGAGGTCTAATTAGTCAGCTAACATTTATATAATACAGTAATATCTAATGCTCAAAACATTTGTTGAAATTTTTTTTTACTCCTTGGCGTATTGACAGTAATTTTCAACCCAATTGAGTTTTGTCAGTTTATTTGAAGAAGAAGAAGAAGGCCTCTCTAATTAATTTTCATGGTCTTTGACAATCGTTGGTTTTCACATCAATCTCTCTAGAGATATTATTTATGTTTTATAAAAAAAAATATTTTCTTATCGAGGCTTGCGTAGCAAATGTACGACAGGGATCTCGCATTTCTAACTTACGCACAGTTTCTTAGGACATTTACGAATTTGTAATGTTTTATGCATCATTTAAGTTTGCACTTACGGCTTCAAACTTGGACATCTAGGCTAGTGCGCATGGACTATGTTTTATGGCCGACAATTGTAGCAGTAGTCAGTAGATCAAGGCCTATGATTGGGTGAACCTTTCATACCATCACAGACCAAAGTTAGACTGGTTGGGGAAAATTAATAGGGTTTAGAATAGATTTAATTGAATTTCGATTTTTATTTTTAAAGGGATGGGGTTAGGACACGTACGCTTCATGGCTATTAAGATGAGCAACTCGGTGACGTAGGCTTCCTCATGCCAAGCCGCCGTCATGGAAATCTGATATACGGCCTCAAGGTCGAATAGCTTCATTTTTGGGAATTCTCGTTGCCTCAGTGTTACGTGGACATTTTAACATTATCAATAAAACGCTTAAAATCGCAAGGTTAGGGACCTTCTTATTACTTTGTGAAAGACATTTAAAAACAAGACACTGAATAGATTCTAAATAATGATATGTATTACAAACACTAAGATAATTTTATGCATGGTAGGCTTAACATTCAAGAATAAATGGAACAAAACAGGAGGAAGTGGTTGTTAAAAGTTACACACACATGAAAATGGTGGTCAAGCTTTTCAACTTTCAATTAATACATGAACTTGACAATCGTTTTTCATATAATTGATACATATTATGTTAACAAGTAAAAACTGAACTTTTTAACACACATTTCTAGATTATGACCTAGCTCTTGAGAGCTGAGATCCAATGTCAAAGAGTACTCATCTATTGAAAATGAATTGAATCATGATGTGATTAAAAGTTTAATGAGTAATGCGGCATGAACAATGTGTAATGTCTGCTTCAATCCACTGGCAACTATTTCATCATGAACATAATCAGTAGTGTAAACAATTAGAATGCACTGTATTTATATAATATTGTTTGTGAGAGAGAGAGAGATAGTGAGAGAGACAGAATCAGAGACATGGTGAGACTGAAAGACAGACAGAAAGAAACAGGTCCAGAGACAAACAAGAATGAGATGGAGGGGGAAGGACTTTAGATCTAAATCTAGTGATATCTTAGTGTCAAATCATTATTTTGTCCATCTTCGTTTTTTTGGCGGGTAGATTTGTTGAGTTCAAATGTTTGCAGATGTTGTATTGTTAAATTGAAAGTGAAAGCAGTTGTTCTTGATATAGTATAGTTAGTACAAGGTTGAGACTAAAACGAAAGAAGAAGATTGTTATTTTGCCAAGGTCAATAAAGTACATCAAATTTAATTATCGTAGCAGAGCTCACAGGAAAAAGGACGATGTGAAATTTTCACAGATAACGATAACTACCTCTTTAAATGAATTATAGTAAATTTCATAAACTTTTATTGTCAAGGTCTTAAGAAAATGGACACTAATGATGATAATTCGATTTCAAAGAATTTGAAACATACACCCAAGAAAACTCAAAATACAAATCGGAACTGAGAAGAATAAAAACTATATTGCCTTGTTGAGAAGAAAACGATCTTGAGAAAAAAAAAAAAAGAGATGTTGAATGGGCGTGCTAATATAACTTGAATAAGAGAATGTAGTGGTGTAAAGTTTGTAAAACTTGGGGGAAAATGCGCTTTCAAGCGTGCACAGCGATGTGATTGGGAGTGCCATTTATCAGATTATGTAGTTGATACTGACATTTACAGCACCAAGCGAAGGGGGGGAAAGCAGGTGGGAAGGTGCTCTTGATAATGTGCACCTGTGGTTATCGAGAACATTTGCACCTTGAGGCATTCAATCCCAACATGTCACCTAGCCAATCGGTGTTGGTGAATAAAGCTGTTGGAGTTTTGTTTTGGTTAAACTGTGTTTACTAATAGGCTGCTGATGCCCCATCAAGTGTGACTAAAATCTGCTTTTAAAATTGATGCTCATTTTGATAAAATCACCCATAAAGCTTTTGTTGATTTTGCTAGTAGTGTATGATCCTTTGTGTCATTTGCTTCAAACTACAAAATTATTATTGTATGTAGCTTTGTAATCATAGCATGTTTATGCCGCAAAGGAAAGAAACAGTGGTTTCTTTGAAGGTATTTAGAGAGTCAAAATAGCATTGCTCAGACTAAGTTGATTGGAAATATTTTAATTTTAACGATTTATTATATTTTTCATCTTTTTTCTTCTTGTGACAGGAACTGGTGCAAAAGCAGGCAGGATCCTTCAGAGGTTTCCTGAAAAAGACTGGGATGACTGTCCTTTTACAGAGGGACTCCCATTGGTTTGTTATTAAGTCTTCCTTCAATAGTTTTTCAATATATTCTCAAGATAAGAGAGAAAATATAGTGCGATTTTGATTATTATTTGTAAGTTATATTTAGAATGAATAGAGACCTACATGTTAGGACTATTTAAATATGTTTTTGATCATTTTTGTTTTTTTTAATAAAGAAAGATTAATTGTTGTTCTCAGATTATAATCTTATATTATAACCTGTAAGCCGAAATAGGTACAAATATGCTTGTAATATATATATATATGAACATTCTTCTCTGCCACTTAGATTTAGTTTTAAATGATGATGATGATGAAACAAGTATTTAATAATATCAACATCATTGATTTATTGATTTTGTCAATGTAATATTTCAAATAATAGTATAGAGCAATAAACATTTGTCGTTATTCTTAAACATTTGCAAAATTATCAAGACGATATGCAGAAATAAATACAGCAATTTAATTTCAATTTATGAAAAGAAATTCATATTTAAAATTGAAAATTCCATATTAAACACTTTTAATTGTTAAATATAGATTATTGATCATCACGTATCTGACATATTTGTAATAATATTTTATTGTTCTCCTCTTTCATGTAAATAGTGCATAAAAGTATTGACATACAGTTGTGGGAATGTTTTGGATAAGAGAATGGTTGTATAAAGTCATTGGATTGCATCAGGTTAGGGGGAAAAGGATGATGTCATGGAGAGACGTTGGATTAGACCCCTTGACCCTAAGCAGCTTGGATTGTATTACAATCGAAAATGTTTACCTCAAAATTTGATTTTTGATTTTTGCAGTTTTGCCAGCCAATGGGATGGTCCCTCTCCAATCAAAGGAAACAACCGTCTTTCTATGTGGCAGTCCTTACCGATATGGATGGAGATCGACATTATTGTGCTGTATTCTCTTTCTTGGAAACAGTTGCAACTACTCCTACCAAACCAGATGACGAAGAAGAACAGGAAGGGACCATAGTCCATCATTCATCCATGTTTGCTCCTAAATCCTTGATGTTGATGTCACGGCATGAACACTTCGATGTTTTTAGGGTATGTTGATTATTTTTAGGGGAGTGAATAATGGCTGCTAAAATTAGGTAACTTAATAGCCCAAATAGAAGATTTTTGATTAATCAAATAATACAGTACTTGCATGATCATTTCATTTTGCAAGTTGAACAATTCATTAATTTTAATCATTGCTGCTTTAGCAATTTATTGCCCATTCTTGAAATGTGTTTCATTATTTGCATATCAATTGTTAAGGCATTTCATATTTCATTTATTTTCAGAATTGTCTTGGCATTATTTATACTGTTTATGTGGACAATCTACCCATTAGGATTGAAACTTTAGTTGGTAATATTCTTGGCTGTGTACAAGTACCCCCTGCAGGTAAATTCTATGTAGACATGGATTATTCTGTATGCTACTTCTTGATGTTATGTACATAATGAGCCAAAATAAAGGTCATACTTTTAAATAATTAACTGATTACTTTGAAAATTATGTTATTTTATAGCTCATACCGTATTCGCCCTATTAGAAGCCCCATCCCTAATAGAAGCTGCAGACCTAGCACTGTTTGTAAGTCTGTACGTATGTGTGTGAGTGTTTATTGTATGTGCTGAAACAGGGTTGAATGGAGAGCAGCTGTATGGAGGAGGCACGTGCTTTATTTGCCATTGGGCTGGTTCCCCTCTCTCTTCCTCCTGTTCAAAATAATCTCCCTCTCTCTTTCTCACTCTCTCCTGTCCCATATATTTGAGTAAGGTTTATTAATTGAATCTACTTCCAATAGGGGCTTAGGGGCTACAGTGTTCTAAGGAGAGACCTAAAACTTTCCATCGGAATTGTTATTTTTGATACTCTATTAGAAGCCCCCCTCTCCTTCATTTTCACCCCCACCGGGGTTGCTAATAGAGTGAATACGGTCCATTGGATTTCAGTTTAATATTAGTTGTATTAGTAGATTTTAATTATCAGATACTGATATAGATGGTCAACCAGATTAATGTCACAGAAGGTAGTGTATAAGTAGCCCAGTCTTCTTTGTTTCCACTAAAACTCTTTCCAATGTCCTCCCCAAATATATGAACCAATCAATGGCCTTAACAAACAATAACTCCCCCCCTCCTTTCTTCGAACGTTCTTCCTAGATGATGGATCCAAGTTTAATTGACAAATGCTTTTTTAATCTTTATCTCACTTCTCATGTGGAAATGGCCTATCAACATTAAGGAAGAACAAAGGGGTTGCTCAGGTCAAGATTTTTTGTAAAATCCTTTCAATGAAAGCTTTGATAAAAACTCCGAATTGCAGTGAATGTCAAATTCTTTTATCATGGAAAGGTCTGACCACGAATAAAAGGACCAGGGACTAGTGTATTATTTCATTATTATTAAATGTAGACCTCACCAGACAACACTAAATAATTTTGTATAATAGGGAGTAACGAGACTGACGAGACTGATGTTCCTTTGCTCAAAAGGGGAAGGTAGATATGAGAGACGAATTCCAAGATGTTTGTCTTCTAAATCAATGTTAACAAATCCAAAATATTGTTTAAACAATGATTGTATCAAATACAGAAACACACATCACGTTTTATTATTCCTATGCAGATTGACAAAATTGATTTTATGTGATCAAATTGAATTGTTGAATAAGTTTTCTTTTGATTTTTTATGGATGAAGCTTACATATTTTGGCGGCCAAATTCTCTCATATCATTGGTTTATGAACAATTGAGAGCTTGGAGTTTGTTGATGCTAACAAGTTACACTGACCTATTAAAAATGAATAATCGACTTATGTTGTATCAGGAAAAAAGACAAATTTTGAAAAATATATTGTTGTTGCCAAGGTAATGGCAGCCATATTGGATTTCTGTTATTGATTTTAAAATGTCAAAATCTCGCAAAGTATAAGAGGTAGCTTAAAAATTCCTGCTTAGATGTGTTTCTTGGGTCATTTTACAAGGAGTGATATACATTTAATATCTATACCATCTACCAAGGCTGAAATTAATAAACAATATTTTAGAAATACTTAATTATTCTTAGTAAATTTGTGAGATTATAGAGTTCCCAATGATAGACATTAGATAAGCTCTCTGCCAAATTTCATTATCCTAGGTCAAGTACTTTCCGTGATTTTGACAATTTAAATTGTGAAAATATCGGAAAATGCAGATTTTGAGAAAAACGAGTTTAAAAGTTGAAATAGTGGAACTCTCCAGCATATTAAGGGTTAATTGTTATTCTTATTATAATATCTTTCCAGGTGGTCCTCAGATACGCTTCTCAATAGGGGCCAAAGACAGGCAAGCCTTACAGCCACCTCTAAGCTCTAGTCTGCCTGTAAGCAGCACATCTGTGGCAATTTTGTTTGACCAGCTTGGTAAGTATTGTAGTAAAATAGATTGTTACTGAAACTTGCCTTATTAAAATTAAATTATTTTTTTTTAGCTTTTATTATTTTCTTCTTTAACTCTCTTCTCTTAAGTGGGAGCTTCTTCTTCCTTCTGTTCACTGTCTTCTGTCTGTCAGACTCTTTTGTTGCCTTAGCGAAAGGGTGGGGGTGGGGGGGGGGGAGGTTTTGCTGGGGGTGGGAGGGAGGCATATATACCTGGTGGCCATCTCACATTTGTGCTTGTCTTAATAATACTATAGGAGTCAATTGCTATCTAGAAGGACCGAGTACTTTTGTACACAAAGGACGATCTTTGTATGCTTCCTGTAAATCATTTCTTCATTTTGTTATCTTCATTATTATATGTGTTATTCTTATTAATCTATTATTATATGTGTTATTCTTATTGATCTATTATTATATGGATTATTCTTATTGATCTATTATTATATGTGTTATTCTTATTGATTTTGTCAAAGCTGCTATAATTACAATTGGCTTGCCAAAGTTTTACTTCTATTGGCCTGCCATTTAAATCAGCCATGTGACTGCAGTTATTCCAATCAATTATATGAATTTTGAGATGAATGCAGAATACATTCCCTTCAGTTTGATGTATCAATTAGTTTATTAGTTGTTTTTATATCATCTGTAAATAAAAAAATTTCAATGATGGCCTAAGGCAGGTAGAAATTTTATAGTAATAGATGGGCCCAGTGGTGACAAATGATGTGCTACTGAGAGTAATCCTATGAATTGAACATGTTTTGATATCCTCACGTGATGTGCTACTGAGAGTAATCCTATGAATTGAACATGTTTTGATATCCTCATGTGATGTGCTACTGAGAGTAATCCTATGAATTGAACAAGTTTTGATATCCTCACGTGATGTGCTACTGAGAGTAATCCTATGAATTGAACATGTTTTGATATCCTCACGTGATGTGCTATTGAGAGTAATCCTATAAATTGAACATGTTTTGATATCCTCATATGATGTGCTACTGAGAGTAATCCTATGAATAGAACATGTTTTGATATCCTCATGTGATGTGCTACTGAGAGTAATCCTATGAATTGAACATGTTTTGATATCCTCATTTCATGTCAGATATTCATCGTCCTTGTATTGAAATGAAGATATAAGAAACTGGTCTATCAGAAGAATTTTGGTTATTGATCCATTAAGGTCTTCATTTGTTAGTTTCTTATTCTAATGTCCTTCTCACTCTTTGTTTCCTTTATTCTAATGTCCTTTTTGTTTTGTTTATTCTAATGTTCTTTTCACTCTTTGTTTCCTTTATTCTAATGTCCTTTTCACTCTTTGTTTCCTTTATTCTAATGTTCTTTTCACTCTTTGTTTCCTTTATTCTAATGTCCTTTTCACTTTTTGTTTTCTTTCAGGCATCAACAACACCTTGACCGTTTTCTCAGCTGCTTTGACAGATCACAAAATTTTATTTTACTCTGAAAGTTGCACTCGGTTGTGTGACGCATGCAGAGCTATAGCTGCCTTACATTATCCATTGAAATACATGTAAGATCAGCATTGGGTTGCAGTTCCTATGTAATCAAACAGTGTTGTTCAATGAAGAAAAATGATTATTTCAATTAGTAATTAGAGTTTTCACCCCATTTTTCCACTTTTCTAAGCTTTTCAAAGCATCTCAGAAAGCTTTATTTACATACGAAATGGGTGTATAGATATAGAAATGACATTAAATACAACACATTTTTATTTCGTAGTTCAATACAGTTGAACCCGGTTATACTTAAATCGGATATACTGAATTTCAGGTTAAACTGAACTTTTTCAAGAAACAGAATTTTTTCTTTATAATTAGATTAATTATTCTGAATGTAAGCCTGCTTATAGTGAAATATTTTTTGACCGGTTGAGAACAGAAATCGTAGAAATTCTTGGCCAAAAATCAAAACGGACACCAGCCACAAAGGAAACAATACAAAAAAGAAAGACAGCAAGAAAAAATAACAAGAAGAACAACAACAAGCACTGTAACGCAGTGAATGGCAGTCCCATGTCCACTTACAAAATGGCTGATGCAGTCTTTCCTTTCCATTGACGTTAATATTACCCGAAATGCCATTATAGCTTACTAAAATATCTCTACACAGCGATGTTGAATCATTATCGGTTATATTGAAATGTTAAGAAATATTTTTGAGTTTCAGAATAAGCGGGTTCAACTGTAATAACTATGATGATGAGTATAATTCCTTATTGGCTGTAGCATCTGGATGAGTAACTGTTATGTGTTTGATAAATGAAGCAAGACGAACACTACATAAATATCACTCTGTATTTCACTTTAAATTGCAGGTATGTGTTCATTCCAGTGCTGCCTCTGGCACTGATTGAAGTGCTCAATTCACCCACACCTTTCATTGCAGGCGTTCATGCCACTCTCAAAAGTGATATTTCTGATTTGGTAAGCATTAAGGAGGGTGTATCAGTCTTCACATTGTATTAGAATCTTGCCAAATTAGGTATTGACATTTTAAACCATTAAGTTTTCGGTTAATAGTTTTGTTTTTTATATTATTACATTTTAATAATACAGAGATATATTTACTTTTGAATTAGTTCTATATCATGGAATAGTTTTAAAACAAGATGTTCGTCCATTTTTATTATTTTTTTTACAGTTCAGGGAAGATAAAAAAGAATTCATAGGAAAAGTACCGTACTGCAAAAGTATGAGAAAGAGATGATTTTTGAGCCTTGAAAATTGAGCTAGATAAATTTTGATTGTATGCACTCTCTCTTGTGAATTTTGCAATGATTTTCAATAAAATTGACAATCTTTAGTTTTACTTTTTCTGTCTATAGGGTTAGGTTTTCCTTGGGTTTTTTCTTTTTGGTTTTTATAGATAGTTTGCTCAAATTTATTGAGAGCAAGATAGCTGAATAATTGCATCATTTTTATTGTATGTTAGTCCTTGACTACATTAAAGCCAATTCTTTACAGTTCTTGTTGATGGCAAATTCCCCAAGTTAAGCAAACTATTTGTATAGAGTAATTTTTCTTACAGTAATTTTATGAGTTTAATATTAGAAAACTCGATAATTTATATTTACAAAAAAATGCCCCTTATTTAGAAAAAATATCTCTATTTACCCAAATTAATTGATTGTAGGGATGAGTTGTTACATGTTTTTTCTCATATGCATCCTAGAATGAAATAATAACTAGTTATTTAGGCCGATAATCCAGGTTCTCTTGTTATTTTAAAATTACATTGAATAATGTCATAGCTTATTCTTATTGAATTAAAAACATTTTCAAATATGTGTGTTTGAATGCCAACGTTAGTGTAGAAAAGGTGACTTGGTGAGTTGAATTGATTGAATTCTAGGAACTTTATTTGTTCAATGAAAAAGAATCTCTTTAGAGTGGAAGCGAGCCATGTCCACGTACTAACCCCACATTTTTGCTTAGTGAATATGTATCTGTTTGATATGCTTGAAATATTATTCCTTGTGGTTTTTGGTTGGATATCTCAAGTGCGGCGGCGG
>JASKDV010182837.1:2601-21610 GCA_032466395.1 Aegires albopunctatus
AAAATCATCAATTACCATACATACGTGTAATAAGACAAAAACCATCAATTACCATACATACATGTAATAAGACAAAAACCATCAATTACCATACATACATGTAATAAGACAAAAACCATCAATTACCATACATACGTGTAACAAGTACAACAGTCATACAACTGATCTGATCAGTTCCTACACCCTACACTTGGAAATACAGGAATTTCAAATATAAAATTTAATACCATTCATTAATACTGTTTCAAAAGTTAGATTTTTCAAAATCTAAAAAAATAAAAAAGCATGTTGATTTTGCCAGACTAGAATACAATTTAGTTACCAGTACACAAACTCACTAATATTAATTACATAACATACTATTTGTATATAATATCAGAGTTTATAACAACACAATTAAATAAAGGCATTTCAACTCTACGAATCTATATAGTGAATTAAATGCAAGAATACTAATACTTCGCTAGGTTGGCTCCTATCAAAGTAAAAACTAAATATTAATAAAGTTACAGCAATGTTTCTTTTGCCCTAACTATGGCAACAATTTTTCAATCAAAATGCAATGCTGGTGGCCTTTTGGTTGATTTTGATTTTGTCAGCTTAAATTAATGCCACTAGTTGACCATCACTTTAAAACTTCTTTGTAATTTTCAAGAAATTTCATTATATTAGGTAAATTTGAAATAATATGGTAACAATCTACAATTTAATTGGACACAAAATAGAGTTATTTAAGTCAAGAATCAAGAAGTTTAGTAGAACATGAGATTCACAATACTAACCAGTATTTTTTAATCATGGCTAACTAAATATAATCTATACTTTTTTTGTTCTCCTAAATAATCTTCAATTTTATTTGAATATGTACACGCCATAATCCACACAATAAATCTCAAATCTAATTTTTTTTTAAACCCAATAAAAACGTATGTTGCCACAAATCTAACTTATTTAAGAAACTACTTTGCAAAAGCAACAAGTCTTCTTAGTATTGACAAGAAAAAATAAAAAATTCTATAGAAATATTGTCACGCTGATTTCTTCTTGACTTATACCTATACATTCGTTTAAACATTTCCCAAAACAATGAAACTAGGTTATTATTTTAACAAATATAAGAGTTCTAAAAATGATATTTTAACTTTTTAATCAATGTTAATTCAATTTCAATAATGAGTATGATTTTCTGTTTCTTTCTAAAACTAAAATCAAACTACCATCAACTGGGGTATTTTCGTTCTTCTGAATAATAAATTAAGCAGAGCATGGCAATGTTAATATATTTATAACACATTGTACATATATCATTGTGTTCTTGTTAGCTAACCTGAGTACTGGATTTGTCCAAAAAGGGTAAATATTTAATGAGATTTGCAAAATTTGTTCGTTCAGTTTAAGAGCTTACTTAATACCACAATAAAAAATCATTATAAGGTTATTTACAAACAGCTTTTAAAAACAAGGTCTTTTCTTTGCATTGAACAATACAATGGTAGGCCTTTATATAGAGGGCACCGTGGGTAGACATCACGATAAACATAAGATGTGCTTTTAAATGACAAGCTAAAAATTCAAAGGGATTGCCATTACCGATATCAAAACATTCTAAGAAACTATCGTCTCTCTTTAAGTCTTTCTATACCAGGGGGTTTTCTAGGTCTGCGCCAGAGAAATTATGCTCCTTATTTGGCAATTTCATGAACTGACAAATTGACAATATATTGTCAATCAGCATTGGAAAAGTGCAAATGACCAGTGATTTCTGTTAGCCATTTTTTAAGTATTTACAACTTAACTACTTCATGTGACTTATCTCTGATATTTGCCTATGGTATAGAATATATTATATGTAACTTACGGTAGAACTCTGAATACTTTTAGATAATGAATTGATTAATATCATTATTTCACAGATATAAATCAAGAGTATACACGGGCAATCCTCTTTGTTCAAATGTAATACATTATTAAAGATTGGACTTATCCCTACTGGCAATCTATTGACAACATCACTGGTTAAGGTCAACTCAATATTCAAGGGTAGACACTATTCATTTATTATTATGGAAATGAGAATTTGCCGTTACATGAGATTCATAATTGATAAATAAAAAGATTAACTCTCAAAAATAAGAGATCAAACTTACAGATAGTGCTAAACCGGTCTTCAACTTCAATGCAATTTCAAAGTTCCAAGATATACAACATAAGTAGATAGAAGTACAATGAGCAGTCATTTAAGTTATTATACTACAACACAAAACTGATGTTATGAAATCAAAGTACTCCTGCTTTAAGTTAAAGTTAAATTAAATATAAAAATAAAGAAAATCATTTCAAACTGGGTAAGGTAAAAAAAAATGGGAGATCAAAGCAGGAATGGAAATTCCTGTGCAATATTTACTGTTAAAAAATAATATATAAACGAGGAACAAGACCAATTTAGGGTTCTTGTACGAAAATGGCACGTTATAGTTGTATACATAGCATTGTGTCATGGCAAAATGAGTCAAGAACTGTTGGACAAATGGGGTTGGTATTACGTGCGTTAAAGGAGGCCCGTTGAAAGAGACATATTGCTTGCCTCCTATCCCACTAATGATATAGTCCTGAGAAATAATTATCACTTTCTTCCCAGATTAAAACCTTTAGCTAAACTAGCTGAGGTAAAGCTATTGCCTTTTCCACCATGGTAAGCTGAGTTGTCATGTGGAGGCTAATTAAGCACTGGGCTAAATCCACAGAACTAATAACGCAATCTTATTGATAATCTAAACCAAATATAATAATTTTAATTTGGAATGGTCTAACATTTGAATCATTTAACAATGACACAATATATTTGATAAATAATGCCATTTTATACATGTATACCATTTCTCACATCATTTTTTAAAATGACATTGTGAAAGGGAACACATAAGGTGTGGTCATTCGTCAATCCTTAATAAGCCTATCACACCAATGATTTTTGTGGACAGAATACGTTCCTTGTGAAATTAGAAAATATGAAACTGAAACATGATTTTCAACGTTGGAAAGGTTCATCTAATAGTGAATACAATTTCTCGATATGAAAATCAAAGTTAGTCACTTGTCTATTATTTTGCAATAGTAACTTTTCGTATAAGGTAATTGAATTTTTGTTAGGACTACGTTGTGGCATAACATTTTGTTAACTCCTGCTACCTTGCCACTGTGAAAAGAAGGAGGCATATATGATATAAAATAATACGATGCTGATCTATTGTAAAAAAGGTGATGCATGTCATATCAACTATTGCCTTTCTTTTCCTAGCAAAAATTGTAATCAATAATCCCAATTCATCAATTATAGGACCTACTTCAAAACTTAGAACATTTGTTTCTTGATCAACAAGGAATATTGCTTATACTGAAAGGAGGATGATCTTGTATTTCATTTTAGTTTCATATATCTATAATTTGTTCGGTGATTTAGAGACTCTATTAAGTAGCATCACCTTTTCATCCCAGAATATCGTTAACAACTGAACAAAACTTGGCTCAACACTATAAGATAGCGTCACATGATAGGCCTATTTAAAGATGACTGTCAAGTACCAGTATGTGGGTTTCCAAAGTTGCGAACAATCTCATGATACATGTGTAATCAAAAACAATATCTTAAACATGTTCCCAATAAAATAAATCAAACTTAAGTAAAATATAAAGGACTTCTAATATGTACATAGGCCCTTCCTTTACATTTCAAGTCCTGAAATATCTTCAGATAAGAAATGACTTCACATATATTGTACAACACTCGTATCATTATCACAGGATACGCCCCAAACATTTAATCTAAAATGTTTAGGTCTAATTCATTCATCATTTTTATAATTCATAATTTTCACAGGGCTCGCAATCTAAAACTGCAAAGCTAGTGAGAATACTTGGGATAGATTGGATTATGGAAAAGCTTTAGATATAATTTGCAAAATATTCAGGACCAGGGCTTTGATACAAAGAGTTTTTCCCCCCCCCCAAAAAAAAGACACCTTGAGAGGAGACAAAGTAGTTATTACTAGTAAGCCTGAATTTCAAATTGAAATTTATGAATCAAACAAGCAATGACTGGAAACAAACAAACTTGTTTTCCAAGCACAACAATTTAAAGCATATAACTTACTTGGCACATTATTTCATTGGACTATTAAATAGATGGTTGGCATCACGTGCAAATCAATTGCTAGACACATTATTTCATTCAGCATTGGTTGTTACTTGCCATATAATCTATCTTTTAAAAGCATCTTCAAGACCTCAATAATTCTAAAGTCCCAAAATCTAAAATAAAATATCATAAGTTCTTGTTGAACACAAAGGAAAAGAAGATGTCAATATTTTATCTTTTATAAAGTGTTCATCCAGTAGAAGTGAATATCCTAAGAATGACGAAATCATCTTGTCCAATAATTGTTGATTTCAATTGAGGAAAATGGGAAAACGGACGGTAGAGTCGCAAGTTCTAAGATGCTCAATGTAACAGTATATTTCAAAAGTAAAAGTAGATATGAATATAATGCGACAGGCATATGATGGCGATATCAAAATATTGTGACAGACATTATTATAATCGCAAGATCCTGAGACTATTGGTAGATTCGTTCCCCTAAAGCTGATTTTCTTAACAACACAGATTATCAAATATTTAATATTTATATACAGTCATTGCAAACATCATATGCAACATGTCTGTAGAAAGAACTTCTCCTTCATTTCCATAAGCAAGTTATAGCACTCAATTGGTTGGTCCCATCAAAGACCCTCCTATCTCAATGGGCATTAGCTTTCAACAGTGATTCTTCTTCTATGTCAAGGCTTTCCATCCATTCATGATGAGGCTTACGCCCATACTGAAAATAAAAGAACATTAAATTAGGTATATTTCATCTTGCTCACCAACATAGAGGCCTGTGAATTTTTTATACCTTTATAATGAGTGAACATCGGCTATTGTCCATAATTGGAGAGCAACAGATTAATGAAGGAAGCAAACAAGATCTACTGCTAATGTTCTCATACTATAAAACCTTATAATACAAAAATAAAACATGAGTTTGAAATTGAAAAAAATTATTTGTAGGGTGCATCTCAGTTTTTAATAATTAATCTTGTGCTCCCTGGAGAAGCCAGCAATAAAAGTTTTTAGAATACAAACCTGAATGTCAGTGATTTCGTTGTAGAATCTCTGAGTCATTGAGGTTTCAGAGTCTGGCACAGGTATATCAAGGTCTTTTCCTTCGTACACAATTCTTTCAACAGGACATACAACACATGCAGTTCCAGCACCGAAAATTTCTTTTACCTGGGAAATGACAGAATCAGCACAGTATTATATAATTATCTCCATGAATGGTATTTAACAGCTTTGAACAATTGTATGGATAAACAGTTGAAACCTGTTGAACTAAAAACGGAAAATCCAAAAGAAAAAGAAGAAGAAAAAGAAGAAGAAAAAGAAGAAGAAAAAAAGGTTAAACCGAAAAGAAATTGAAACTTTCATTTTCCTCCATATTTCATTGCTATATATAATGTTAATTTGTTATATTCAAAATATGTTTAAACCAAAATCAAATCAAAATTCCCTCGAATTTCACATCAACAAGTTTCTACTGTAGTTGGAAATTACTGGAAATCAAACATGACCCACTGCACTAGCTTATCTCCATTTCTTTGGCCAGCAATAAATTTGATAATAAACCAGTTGCAGGTTTTACCCCAGTGTTCATTTCATAGATGGGTGGATTGAGGAAATAGGACTTAATGTGTTGTTGCAAGCATTGCCCTTGTCCATTTCTCAGATTTTGGACTTACGCATAATGCTTGCGACACGGACAATATGACTATGACATAGTCATTACTTGTTCCCAATATATGGATAAAATGAATCAATTCAACAATATGAATAAACAAGAAATGAATCAATTGTCCGAGAAAATGTCTATTTCATGTCTTTCCCTTAACTTGAAAAAGACGCCTTGTCTTAATAAAATTGCAGGATAAGGCAAGGCAATACTTTTGGATAATTAAAAAGGCCAATGTAAAAAAAAAATTCAATAAAAACTTACTCTGCCGTCTTTTACAGCTTTTGTAATCATTGCCATGTTTACGGATGCCTCCGTAACTTTGAACTCATTCTGCATTGGCAAGAGAGTAAAAGAAGATTAATGTATAAAGAAAGAATAGGATTTTAAAGATATTTACTTTTTTTTTATCTATATATGTTTTCAAATTCAGCTGACTTTTCATGAAGTAAATATTGATATAATAGCAAGATTTTAAGGGAAGAAAAATATTTAACTTTACTTTTGATCCTAACATTCCCAGAATTACACAATGGCATGCTATGGTTATATTATTTTTGGAAATATCAGGCAACCCCGTTTTCATATTAATTGGACAAAAAAACAATCACAGCTTGAAACTAAAGTCAATTCAATATTAAAATAAATATGTATTATGTACTTGAAAAAGAACATTTTGTAAGCTTTACATATAGAGAGGCAATAAAATATAAATGGACTTGTAATAATAAAAGTGGTTTATCCTCATGAAGAGTAGTCTCATTCAACGAAAATATTTTAAAAGTATTTTTGTGATTTCTACTATTGACCACTAAAAATGTTGTATGGTGCTTACCCATCCCCTTGCTATTTCCAGCAAACTTTTGCGAGTTACACCTGGCAAAATGAGGCCTGATTCCAAGGGTGGGGTGATTAATTCACGCTCTGTGGGGAAAAAACCCAAAAACAAAACAAAAAAACTTAAAAAACTTATTGCTATATATTTCAGAATTAAAACAAGAACTTCACATTGATTGCTAATCCTCTTCTTCTTCTTCTTCTGCATGCAGTAGCCCCCGGTATAGGAGGATCACTCTACATTTAACAAATAACATATGACTTTTTCACAGTGCTTCACTTATGTTGTATGATTAATAACAACAACAACAGAAAAGTTCATTCAGTATCAAGAGTTCAGAGATCTAGACGTTGATAGATTTTTCAGCTAATTTTTTAAAAGCTTCAGGACATTCATTTTCAACAGATGCGTTTGGTAGGTTGTTCCAAATACGAACAGCCGGGTCATCACAATAATCTATCATAAGACGATATCATTCGTGCTGCATGACAGCATAATATAGATAATAAAGGACTATATATTATTAAAAAAAGGTAATTTCCTCTTTTACTAAAGCACTAAAGAGGTCCACTGCTTAGCACAGTTTGGAAGCTGTGCTGACAGACTGCCACAGGTTTTACTCCCATCTACATATATTAGCTCCACTTATACCTGAGTCAGGCGAGGAAAGATTATTAGACTCGTTCCCAATGACTCCACATTGAGATAGGGACAATGAGTAATTCAACACGGCATAGAACCATAAGATGACATCCCTGATAACGAATCATAAAGGTCACTAAAAGTCCGTAAAAGATACTTGGTAGGGCATGTTTTTATTTTTAGAGGACATAAGATATCTATTTTTAAAATAAATATTTTGATCAAAAGGTGAATCCCTGATTTGCTTTAAATAAGTGCCAACTCAGGAGGATGCCCCCATAGAACGTAACTAGCTCCACTCTGCATTATCTTGAGAGAGAGAGAGTAAACAAAAATAAAGAAAGATAACAGCTTGAGCAACAATTCAGCCCTTTTTCTTATATTTCTCTATTTTAATCCTAACTTCTTAAGGAAAACTATGGCCGTTTAGAGAAAGCCTTTTGAAAAACAATCCCCATTTTGATATCCAAATGTAAGCAACGATATCAAAAATGAAGATGCCCACTTACCTCCATTCTCATTGATCCAGTATATCATTAGATTCATTGTCCCAACTTCTGTCAACTGGTGGTCATCTCCATACAGCCATAATACCTGTTGACAATTTCTTTCCGTCATTGCAATCCGCTGGACTTTAAGGGTTGGACCGTAGTTGCTATAAAACAAATGAAATGCAAACATCAGTGGATATCACCTTGTAAAATAACACAGCAAGGGAAAGACTGCATTATGCTCTCAATAAATAACTGAGATGTAACAAACGCAAAGGAAGACCAATGACGCACTCCCCCATCACACTACAAAATGACCTTAGTGCATAAAAACACACCACAATTTGAAATCAAAAAAAGATCTTGAAAGCCGATGCTAACTCGCCAGGAACAGAAGCAAATGGAGAAAATTTGTCCTAGGAATCAGAGAACCAGCTGAAGCTGCAAAACTGGACGATGTTGACCGCGAAAGGCTTAAACTTAATTTATTGAAATGTCTCTTCTGACTTTATAATCCCACTCAACTGTGTCGTAATGCAAGGATGATGAGAACTTTCATATTTTGAATGCATATGTTTGATGAATGTTCAAAGTTTTGTAACAAAATTATATTTAAATGTACTAAATAGAAATAAGTAATAAATTCATAAGGATGAAACTTTAGCATTGGCAATTTTGTATTTAAAAAAGGAATATATGTAACAGGAAGATAGAAAGAATCGACCAGAGAAATGAAGACCACCCCATTCTAGCAATCTGGCAATCTATTGATAAAATAACCTATTTTCAAAACTATGAATCAGAATTATCAAACACTGTATTTGTAATGTCATAACTCAAACATTTTCCCTGACGTCTTGACTTATAATATGATTAAGCTTCTTGTAAATTCCATTTACCATATTGTATGTTTCTTTAAAACATGATTTTGATGATCTACGTACTTACCTTCCCATTTTATAGTTTCCACAGCCTCCTGGCCAAGCACGAACAAATTTTGGATCGGCCATGAGAGAGACTGGCTTGAGGCCTGTGGGAAAATAAGGTCCTACTGGACACAAGATGGTGAAAAGCTTGGCCTCCGAGGTGGAAGCAACACCTAATGTGGGCTGCAAAAATGAGGAAAAAACCAAAATGATTACAAGTAATGACTCTACCACATTTATTTCATTTATAGCACCAATCAGAAAGTCACACTTAGGGAGAGATATTACAAGAAGTGGCAGAACTTCTTTAGTATTCCATTTTTAGCTAAAACTACACTGTCAACAGTGTAATAAAACTAATAATAATTATATTATAATAAAGATCAGGCCAAAATTACATAGACACTTTCAATAACAATAATTGTAAACATGTAGCACATTATATTACAACCCCAAGAGCATTTGAAATCCAATCACTGTCATGTTTGAAATTCAGGCACTGCTCATACGCCTTGGTTTCACTTCCATTAAATTTAACTGCATCACGTTCGAACCTTTCTAGTAGTAGTAGTAATAGTAATATTGATGTAAAAGCATTATTTATCTTTATGGATATATATTATATAGCAGTTCATTCCATGCTAGCAGATTGCAAGTCTTCGTGGTAAGTCAAGCAAAGTCACTCACTTCCGTTCCAATATAAGTAGGACGTATATAGAGGGAACATTTGTCTGAATAGGGAACCCATTCTTGGTCAATTGTGATTAACTTTTTGATACACTTCAATAATTCACCTTGATCATATGGCTGTGGAACAATAAAGGAAAAATATATTAGAAATAAACACGAATAGTCAAGATCTGAGGGGAAGGAAGTGTGCCTGGGCAACCACACTTCCTAAAAATACATTGCCCATGCGCAGCGCAACTTGCTGCATCCATGGTCAGCATGGTCAGATCTGACCAATGGAGACCTATCCTAGATTAGAAATATTAATTAGTCTTTACACACCATAAATTGAAGTCATGTAAAACATATAAAACATAAATCATAATAATCATATCTCACTGTTTATATACATTTCAGAGTCACGGTGGCCATAAAGTAAAAAATCACTCACAACAACAATGCTCAGTAATTATTTGCCATGGGTCTATGATGTGCAGCCTTTAGAGAGCCTGATATTCAAAGGGTGATGGATCTCAGTTTGAATTTTAGTGAAAATAAAGTCTTCACTTTTTCTTTTGAGCATGCAAGTGCAAGGCTTAAAGTAAAGCAATGTTATTTCTCTATTGTTTTAAATTTTACAATTTTAAGCAGAAAAAACCCCGTGAATCTATGATAATATTATAAGTTACATGTTAAAGGGAAAAATATTGACAGATCGCCATCAGGGGCGAAGAGTTATGATCATTCTTTTGGCATCACGCCTTCAAGAGCCCCCGCCGGGAGCTCACGGTTCCAATGCTAGCGCAGACAGATCCCAAATAAAATCTCTAGATTTCTTGAGCCTTTGAAGATTGAATATATAAAGGGTGAATGAAGAAAAGAATTCACTCTAATATCTATTAATCTTCAAATGCCTTCAATTAGTTCTAGCTTCTGCTTGTCCTGTAATCTTGCTGACCACTGGGGAACCATTGGGGACTCCACTCGGCATGCATTCTTCGCCACTCTCCATCGTTTTGTACTTTGCGCAGTAAGGTGTCTACTTTGCAGCCTGCCCATTCTCCCATCTTTTCCTCTGTCTTCTTGCCTTTCGTTGTACCCTATAAGTATTTACCAGCGCTGGTATTCTTTTGTCATGGCCGTACCATTTTTTTTCAATTTTTGCCATTTTATTGATGTCAGGTCCTTATATGGCCAAATTTTCTTTATTATTAGGCTCCTCATTTCTTCATTTTGTTCTACGTTTTTTATATGCCATTCTGAGGAGTTTGTTCTTTGTTCTTTTTGTTTGTACTTTTTGTTTGTTCTTTTTCTCTGGTTCTGCTTTTTTGAGTCCAAGACCCACATGCATACACAAAGCTAGCCATTTCTGAGGAGAGTAGCAGTTTATCTTGGAAACGAATTAAATGTTCCTGTCGTTTCCAATATTTTGAAGTTTTTGTGACTGCAGCTGTGGTTTGGGTAATTCTGGCAAGAAGGCATATTTCAGGCTTGAACCGCTGTGGCCATATATGCAAATTAAATTAGTTAACTCAGTTAATGCAATCGCTAAAAACCTGGGACAATTTTATTCATAACGACTGCTTTAACTAAGATTTAATTAACTTATTTTGCATATGGCAACTGGTCTAATATTATGGTCCCCAAGTATTTAAAATTGTGTCCAAATTTCAAGCTTCTTGCAGTCAATTTTGATTGCAGTGTTGAAATTATTAGCATTATTTCAATGATATAAAAGATGAAAAAATGTCTGCCTCAGGGTAAGAAGACACCAATCAATAATAAAAGCATTATCTGACAATCTAGACATACGTACAGGCAGGGAAGATCTGTCGGCGGACCTTGCCATTCTATCCATGTTGGAATGTGGACGGAACATGCGTATTTTGTTGTCTACACATCTGTAAGCTTTCATTCCCTCAAACAACTGGAAAAGATAACCAATTATATGGGAGAAAATAAGAATATATAAAACCAATTAAAAGCACTGCTTGGTAATAAATTATAAGGATAATCATGGTATTAGAGTTTCTAGATTCAAATCCCAGGAAGTCAGGCACTGAAACGTGGAACTTAACCTGGTTTAGATGAGGGGACCACAGGTAGCATATTAACCAATCAATACAAGGGACTTTTAGGGAGACTGGGAAATTTGGGGGGAAATAGGGAGATTCAACTTTATCCGGAGGAAAACCAAAAGAATTTAAAAGGGAAAGAAACAACAATCTTCTTGTAGTTTGCTATCAGAAAAACAAGTGCGTTCGAACACGCTTATTCTGAAACTCAAAAAAATGTATAAAAATTTAAGTATAACCGGGATTTCAATATAACCGATAATGACACAAAATCGCTATGTAGAGGTATTTTAGTTTGCTATAATGGTGTTTTGGGTATCACTCACATCAATGGAAAGGAAACACTGCATCAGTCATTTTGTATGAGGACTGGGGACGGCCATTCACTGCTTTACAATGGGCTTTTTTATTTCGTTTCCTTTCATGTCTATCTTTCTTTGTATTATTTTTTGTGTGGCTGGTGTCTGTTTGACTTTAGACCAAGAATTTCTGCGATTTCTGTTCTCAACCAGTCAAAACATATGTCAATATAACCAATTAAGCGGGCTTACGTTCTGATTAACCCGTCTATAATATATATGTAGAAAAAATTCCATTTTTTGAAAAAGTTTCAGTTTAACCGGGATTTCAGTATAACCAATTTCAGTATAACTGATTTTAGTAAAACTGATTTTTAGCATAACCAGGTTCATCTGTAATTCTTATTTAGCCTCTTTATTTCCAGCCAATGCTGATGTCAAACAGATTTGTACTTATTTCCATTACTATTGATACATTACACGATTTGGATAATTGAAACAAAGACTTAATTATATTGATGGCGGATGAAAGATTGGAAGACTGTCTTTCAAAATGGGGGGCTTCTGGTGGGATAGGATGTTTGGTAGGTCTGTAAGTGTTACTGATGACAGTGAAAGCATCGGTGGCTTAGTGGTTAGCACAATTGGGTAGGAGGTTCCTTAAGCAACAATTACCATTTCGTGAAATTTTGCTTAGCTGACAGGTTGAGGTCTTGACTTGTGGCCTGGCTAAGCACAGCATGAGTGATAACCACAGATAATTAGTATGCGTTCTAGTGAAGGGTGGAAAAAAATTTGTCCCAGAGAAGACAATTGTCCTGAATAAAGAACCTGGCCGTTAAGACTGCATTGTTGTAAAATTATAGTCACAACAAACTGGATGCAATTTTTGTTCTTTATTTTTCTGTTTTGCTACTATTCAATTTCATTATCCCAGTGTACAAGAACAATTCTGCAACACGATGATGTAAGCATGCCGTTTCATTTTCAGGTTGATAATTACCTCCACTGCGTAGTGCAAAACCTTGGCGGCAGGGTGAATGGCAAGAGGTGCGATAGGCCTTATCACTGGTGTCCCCCATCCGTCTTTCATGGTCCAGTCAACTTCCAGCATGTGATCTGTCATGGCATGCCCAAATTTCAAAGAGTCGTTGTCTGGTTTGGGCTTTCTGTTTGAGGTCAAGGAGATTTGTAGGTCATCACACTGAATGGGATGAGAAAATGAAGTGTAAGAAAGGATCACAATGAGATATACAATTAATAACCACCTTCAAAAACATATGGAATTTAACTAATTGCATGTATTTTAACAAAAATTATTCTATACATGAAATATACATCAGCAATTCTACGATTGGTAATAATTACATCATATAAATGATAATAATACTAATGATAATTACAAAAAATAAATAATAATAATAATAATACATAGTATGTAATAATAATAAATTAATACATTATAGCAATTATAATAATATCAATTAAAAATCATCATCATCTTATCGCCATTATTATTGGTATTACCAAAAATTCAATTGACTCACCCTGAATGTGGAAAGTAACCTCACACTGGATGAGCGCCCCACGTGGAAGGCCATCCCAACGTTTGTCAGTAGTCTCATGGTGTGTTTCTGTTCCAAAATATAAAAATCTCAATAAATATTCATCCTTTTGAACAATACATGTACTCATATATTTTTAGAAAGATCCTTGCATTATATTTAGCGGTAATTATGATGGTCCATGCATTATAAACAACTATTTTTGTTCCAATGTGAAAGCAGGCGCAGGTAACTCAATAATTAACATCCATATAGCGAAGGGGAGAGAGAGAGAGAGAGAGAGAGAGAGAGAGAGAGAGAGAGAGAGAAGCAGTCAACAAAACAAATGTCACCATAGCTGTATTCGAAGTCTTTATTAGTTGTCGTTATACCACTGATTGGTGATCTACCCATTTCAAGGGCAAACTTCTCTTTTACAAAATGCAGCTCAGCAATTCTTGAGGAGCTACTTGCTCAAGCTATGAAGCAGAACCAACTGCAATATGTGCCGCTCTCGAATACATTGAGCCATACTTTCTACACCAACCTGAAACGCACAGCCAACATTGTCATGTTCTCAGACTCTCAATCCGTAATAAAAGCCTTGGAAAGTGGCCCCCAAATATTGAAATTAAACACCTTCTAAACCATATGGATAAGATTATGAAAAAATACCATATTGAAATTACCACCCAATGGATTCCTGGTCATACACAACTATGGGGAAATGAAATAGCAGACAAATTAGCCAAGAAAGGAACATCACTTCCACAACTAAATCCTCTTGTTTCTTATGAAACTGTCTGTACCACCATAAACAGAAATGCAAGAGAAGAATGGCTAAATAAATGGGCCCAAGGGAAGACTGGTCGGAAGTTATACAACCACATGAACAAACCAAACCTCAGAGACCACATTAAAATATTACCCCAAAAAGACCAATCCAAGATTTTCCGGCTAAGAACAGAACACTTCCCTTTCAATGCCCATCTAAACCACATAAATCCACAACATCCCCCTATGTGCCAACTTTGCTCTGTCCCATATGAGAATGTTGCTCATATCCCTTATCAATGTCAAAAGCTTAAGAAACTCAGAACCTTTCTCTTACCTCCTGAACCAACAGCAGAAAACACACTATACGCAGACTCCCCACAACTTACCAAGACGTGCAGATGCATCCACCTGGCATTAAGACAAAGGGCTATAGCTATGACCCAAGATCTGCTGGAACATTAATAACAACAACAACAACAACAAAATTTAGCTCCACTAATGTCATCTTTGGGTTATCGTCTTTATTTTTCACCAACTCGCGCCTCACCTGAAAAGGTATCTCTGTTCTTCTTCGCTCTGGCGACGACATGTTTAGACTTAGACTTAGACACAAAGTTAGCCTTAGGGTCTAGTTAGTGGTGAGAAGGTCTGCAAGCTATGACTAAATATCCAAACTTTAGTTCAATTAAAAAAAGCAATTGTAATCATACTCGATCAAACAGACAATATGATTGGTCAAAACGAACACCTACGATATCGCATCGAGAGGGGGTGGAGTCAAATCAAGTGGTGATCGACAACTTACGTCAACTGGTAATTCACAAGTTTACGCAATCACCCGACACAAGTCTAGTAAATGTCACGGCTCAAGAAGATATGAAGATAATAGGCCTGTCTGGGATCAGTTATCACCTACGTATAGATGTGAGAACAGTTCGTCTGATTCCCATCTTGATTCTTGATAAGCCTGATGTGAAACCACGTGTCACAGTGTCCCTGTCGCAAAAGGTGCGAAAAGCGATACAGTACGTTTGTGTTTAGAAATGACCAGACAAATGAAAACCAGACATCAATTAAGATACATGTAAGTTCATCAGTTGCTGTTGATGTGGAGATAATGTTCGGATGAGAGAGGTAAAAGTAGCGATTCATCCCCAAAAAGGGGGTTCGGATTCGGAAGTCGAATTTCCGCTTTAGCATACAAAGAAATAATAAGAAAAAATCCGTTACCAGAAAATCGTTCAGATAACGGAGGGATCTGGATTACAGAGGTTCGGATTAGGAAGGGCAGACTATATGTCTGGAATGAAGTGAAATCTCTAGTTGCCAGGAAAGGGAAAAATTTTGATAGGAATGTAGTACATTATTCACTTCCCTAAACTTCTCCTGTTATTCAGATTAAGTAATGCTCAATTAAACCTAGTTCTGTTGGACCTACGTATATTTGCCTAGCTTCCCATCCAAGAAAAATTTATGTTAAGATCACAGCCATGTGAAATAGTACAGTCATGCGGGTACATTACTAAAAAAAATTGTATGAACCACTGCTGCATCCAATATGGTTGAAAAGAGAGGAGAGGGGATATTGCAGTCATAAGACATTTTCTTTCTTAAAAATCCATTAGAGTATGAAAACAAAAAAATAATTGATACATTTTTTTTACTACAATCATGGTTTCTGAGAACGAAAAAGTCCATAAATTTAGATCCACATTAGCAACCATGTCATGTTATACATCAAAATAATGATGTTAATGAGCTCTCTTTTATAACATATCATTGTATTCTTTTCAATGTTTTCTCTCCTGACAATAAAATCTATAAATCATGGTTAAAAATCGCTCCAGAACTTCAATTATAAAATTCATAAAAGCCATCAAGAGATATCGCATTACGGGCTAGCAGAAATCAAAGTAACAAATAATAAATGTTCGATATATGTGTTGAAGGTGAAATTTTAACAACAGCTTTGCTGGCTAACCCATTGTGGAACTGGTCTACGGCCTTTGCAAAGCATAGGACTATTTTCCTGAGGCAACTCATTTGCCATTCTCTTCAAGACGATAATAATAATGATCGTAATGCATTGCAATGTAAGACTAGATGAAATATTTGACAAGCACTAGATCTATTTCCTAACAATTATGAATGGAGAAGAGAAGAGCACTTTGATTCTAAATCCAATAGGAATAGATTTGTGGTTTCTAGAAGGAGCCCCATTTGTCTCAATGGTTGTTATACAGGCCTAGGGCCTATTTAATTTCCAGCCGCCAATTCCCCGCTCAGTCACGCTCACAAACACACATACATCCAATTAACCTTGCACTTGGAAACATATCAATAGCTTAAGCATTTTAGAAAAAATATTTGCCTTTAATCGCCTAGGGGAAAATAATTTTTGAATGGCCATTAGGCCAAAACTGCAAGGCTAAAAAGGGGTAGGCAAACCTAATTGTGAAAATTGTTAAAATAATCAAGTATCTATTATACTTCCATAACACAACATATCTCTAATCTCAAGTAAAATTTTCCATTAGAATACACATAAACATAGTTTTATTAATCATCATACTGTGCTTGTGCGGAGATAAGGGTTTAGGTTAGATTTAGATGTATTTAATAACCCCTCTGAATTGTCCATTTCAATAGGATGCAATGGCAGTGGCCATTTTTTATCAGAAGGCCACTCTGACCGCTTTAATATTTCCAAATTAAGACATAATGATTTAAGTTTAAATTGATATTGAATTTAAAATAGCTAGATAAAACCTTCATCTTATCGGCCAATCCAAAATATTTTCTTCAGGAGTCCACTGTAAAATTAGGCCAAGAGCAAGCGGTCATATTTGCTCAGGCCCTAGACCTAAATAATGAAATTAAAATTGCCATTACTTTCGTTGATGGCGTGTCGCGGCAAAACAACGGATCATATTGGTTTTTGGTCACATTAAACGTTAAAGATCATAGTTTCCGCCAACGTAATTTTCTTCTTAAATTTTTCTTTGAAAGATCAGAATTTTCTATGAGCAAAATAGGTATATTTTGATTGAGATAAAGATTTTCTTTTTTTTAATTAACTAGCAAAGAAAAATGTACCACAGGAAAGCTCAATTAAATGGAATTTTGAAACAGTTTATTTCACAGCGATATGTGCGATTGCCATGGCGCGCCAACTATTTTAGTAATGGGTTCTTTTTTATAATGATTTGACACGCCACTAAAATCAATGAAATATGACGATTTTACCTGTCGGATAAACTAATTATAAAAAGTAATTATGCTTTCCTCATAAGGTTATCAGTAAATAATAATAATAATAATAATAATAATATTGAGAACATTTATATAACGCTTATACAAAATAGATCTAAGCGCTTTGACAAGGAGTAAAATTAAGAATAATATAGAATTTTTAAAAACACGGTGTATAGAATGTGCATAGGTAAAATTTTACATCTAACTAATATATAAAAATGAGCATGTAAATCTGTTTAAATCTTAGGGCAAAACAGATTTTGAAATATACTGTGCATGATTTTTATACAATTTGAGTTTGATTTGAAAGAGATAGTGGAGATTGAAAATGTCCTTATTTTTGGTTGATGCCGGTAAATTCGCCCTTCGCTTAGCATGAGTTTGGGATACTTACTTAAAATTGTTCCTTTAAATCTATTTATTAATATTTAAATAAGATTTTAACTCTTTAACACTTACTTTCTTGGTTTTTCTGTACTTTATTTAACTCTGCAGTCAATCTGTCTACCTCTAATTGCATTTCTGAAACTTGCTTTTTGTTTCTTTCTCTGATACTGTCCAACTCTCTTTGAAGTGCTATGGTGTGAGAATGAGGTCTTCCTTGCAACTGGCCATCTTTTGGACAACCCTCATAAATGGCTAGTTGGCGCTCTAAATCAGCAATTCTCTCTTCAAAGTGGAACTGGTTCAAGAAAGATCAACTTAATTATTTAAAGCAATTCATAGTGGGAAATCTTGAAACATTGAAGTTAAGGAAGAATTGATATATAAATATTTAAAGAATTTTCATTATCACAGCCTTATTTTTTCAAACCTTTACTGAATTTTTCTTTTTCTGTCCCTATGGAAAATCATGGCTGTAAATCACAAATTGTGGCCACAATTTTATGACATTTCTGCACCAATTGCAATTTTCATTATCTTCACACTTTTTTTCCCCTTAAAATGTAGCTTTTTCAAGTGAAAACCAGGCAAATCAGCAATTAAGTTCTAGATCTAAATAATCTAGGCTTTGCTGTCTTTTTCCTTTCTCCCTTTGGATTACTAGAGCCTCTTAAAACAAAGGAGTATACTGATACTGTAAGCATTTGGGCAATATCTTTATCAACCATATCAATTTCGATACGATATCATTTATAGCTTGTTACCAAAGAAAGAGAAAATATTGATTTTCTTTTTTTGTAAATCAGCAAAGAAATCCAAAAACATGAATTGTGCTCACAGACTTTTCTCCATATGTGGCATTTTGGTCTTAGAATAGAATCCCAATTGAGCATGATGTTGAGCCCTTGGGAAAGACTCTTTATGTGCATGTCTAGCATATTTTGCACACACCCGTAAAAAAATAATTTTAAATATGAAAGAAAAAAAGCATTGTTCTATGCATATTATAGAAGTTTATGCTTTGAAAATTTGAGAGTGCTGAGAAGTGTATTTGTATACCTAAAAATGGTATTATTCAACATTAGGAAATATAACAAAAACTTTATAACTTGAAATATTCCTAACTTCTTTAATAATCAACTTAACTCTTTCAGCCCGAGCGGCCGCTGACCGGTAAATCTTACTGGATCGACGAGCGGCCGCTCAGAGCGGCCGATGGGTCTATGTGTACTATAGGCCTAATAAAGAAAATAATACATATGAAAACCACGAAACAACTAC
>JASKDV010182838.1:0-12337 GCA_032466395.1 Aegires albopunctatus
AGAGAGAGAGAGAGAGAGAGAGAGAGAGAGAGAGAGAGAGAGAGAGAGAGAGAGAGAGAGAGAGAGAGAGAGCACTGGGAGGTGGAGGAGGGGAATTCAAATAGAGAGAAACAAGAGATTGATAATGAATAAGTGAGGCCGCTAAATATGAAGAAGAGAACATAAAGGAGAGACTTGTCTAATATATTTACCAGTACTATTAAAGAGGTCATTGTTTCTTTTGTAATGGTTATTCACTAATTTTTAATGTTTACATTGATGTTGGCCTTTCAGGAAAAGTGAATGTTAACAATCCTGATTCCGTGGTCCTGCTAGGAATGACCAGACATTTGACCTTCACACCTGTACAGGAACTGGCCAAGATGTCCGACTTTAAGTGAGTCACTGAGGGCGTAGTCAATTCTCAGATTTTGGACTTACGTATCATGCTTGCAACACCGACGATATTCATTGCCTACCACTATTATCTCCATTGTGATTAAGATTGTAATCCTTTTTCTTCTTGTAGATGTTGCTGCTTTTATTATTATTAACATTATTAAATTATTATTATCATCATCATCCTCCTCCTCCTCCTATTCCTCCTCTTCTTCCCCATGTGGTTCCCGGGGGTAAAGAATAGGGCCAACGCTTCCCCATGTGCGGGTTGTAAGAGGCGACCAAGGGAACGGAACTTCTTCTCCCATCTGTCCTATCTTCTGTCTATCAGGCTGTTTGTCCCTCAGAGGAGGAAGGAGGTTTTACTGGGGAGGGAGGGAGGGAGGCATATACCTGGTGGTCATCTTTCATGTGTGTGCATTGCTCGACTACACTTGTTAATTAGAGGGACCAAGTACTTTTGTACACAATGGGCGTTAGGAAAATCCTGGGTGGTCTGTGCATTGTAGTGCATGTTTTGGGGCTTGATGGCCATCATTATTTAGGCTTTTTGATTTTGAGATGATGTTTTTTATCTGTAAATCATCTCTCCATTTAATATATATATATATATATAATAAAGATAACTGGTATTTGGTATATATATATATTGTACTTATTATTTGATGTGCTTCTTTTCCTCCTTGGGGACTTTTTTCCCTCTTCTAAAATATGTTTCGTCTACTTCTGCTTTTATCTCTTCACTAGCTTATCATCTTGCTTTTTCATGGGCTCTGAGATAACCCTAGTGGTTGACTGAGCCCTTAAACTCCAAATAACTAACTAACTTCCTCTTCTTCTTTTTCTTCCTCTTCTTCTCCTTGTTCTTCTTCTCGTTGTTGTTCTTCTTTTACTTTTTTTCTTCTTCTTTCTTCTTTCTTCTTCTTCCTCTTCTTCTTCTGCTTCTTCTTCTCCTCCTCCTCCTTCTTCTTCTTGCTCTTCTTCTTCTTCTTCTTCTTCTTCTTCTTCTTCTTCTTCTTCTTCTTCTTCTTCTTCTTCTTCTTCTTCTTCTTCTACTCCTTCTTCTTCTTCTTCTTCTTCTTCTTTACCATCATCATACTCAACAAGAATAATATTATCATCATCTAAATCATCAGATTCATTATCACCTTACATTATCATCATCATTCGTCTCATCACTTTAAATGTGACCTTGACCCTTTCTCAAACTTTTCCCCTATCCCCAGTAAACGAATCCCTAACGACCAGTGGTGGCTTAAACTACGGGGCCTGCTGAGGATCATGGCCAAACACAAGGTCGACACGTTCACCATGGATCACTTCCTGGTTCAGCACATAGATGACGAACAGGAGGACGAAGATGTGCTAATTTGAGGAATCAGGCAGCTCAAGATGTAATACTCAACTGCTTCTAGTTAGCAATAGAATTAGGGTCATGCATTCTTTTGTTGAGAATTTCTCCGTGTGCTACGTTATTACACACCACTGTTGACTATGCTATTAGTTATTTATTTTGCTGTTGGTGTTTAATCTTCATTTTCTTACCACGAGTGTAAATATGTAATATATATATATATATATACGAATGACGATCAGAAACATAAAGCTCATCGGTCAATTTTAAGATCGTCCCCTTCTCCTTCCCCTTCACGTTTCTCTCAAGTGCTTCCTTTCTCAGATGTGCACGTGTTTCATTAGTTTGGTGGAAACTGGTGGAAGAACAAATAGTTGTCCGATTCTAAGAACTATTTTTAATATCGTGAAGGTGAAAGTTGAGAATTTTTTGTGAGGCAATGATTGCATCGCGGCCTGATATCGAGTATTGCCGCAACTAATATAAGAGAAAGAAGAAGTTACTGCCTTGCTTACTGTTACCCGTGACTAGTTGAGGGTCTTCTGAAGGCAGTACCTCAAAAAATTTCAGTTTCATGTTCAAATAAAAAAAAAATATAAAAAGGAATGAAATAAAATTCCACTTATTCATCCGAGAAGGAAAATGTTCTTTTTGGTATTTACCGTCACCGAGCATCAGCCGTAAGAACAGAGCCGCTAACGTAGGCAATTCATCTTTATAACCTTACCCGAGGGTTAAACACGGTGTCTCCAAGGAGATTCGAACCCGTGACCTTTTGCATGTGAGTCCAACGGGTTTAACCATTCTGCTATTGTGCCAGACAGGATTCGAACATTGGCTTTTTTATATTTCTAATGTATTACCCTTTCACTTGGCCATCATTTTTTACACAATTGGACATTCTGTGTAACCATAATATTCTCTAGATAACCACAAAAGGCCAAAATTGAAAAAAAATCTATCCCTGCCATGACCGGTTTGACTCAAAGTTAAAACATTCACATCTTTTGTAGCACAGCCATTGTGGTGAATTCTGACCCTTTTTCTCATAAAACTGATTTTGTAATTTATATTCGTTACCGTTTGCAGATTTGCCGGTTTTGGTTGGTGTTATATTCAAATCAGCATCAGCGCATCTTAATTTCTGAGTGTTTGTTCTGATGACAATGGACAGTCATCTTCATTTCCTTTACGAATTAGCTCATTGATCACTTTGAAAAAAGATTAGACGATTTCTTTCTCTCTGTTTTTTCTCTCCACTTATGAATGTATGTCTTTGCTTTTATCGTATGTTTTTTTGTCAAGGTCCCATTCATTCTTAACCTGAAAATGTCGTTTTTATGGAATTTTTACAAATTTGTAATTATGTAAATGTAAAGAATTTGATGCATTATTATAAAAATGGATTGTGATCTCTCTCCCTTTTTTTCATCTTTTTAAAAATTTTTTTTTTTAGTTTACTTTACATTATATCTAATTTTTTTCAAAAGTGGATAAGGCACTGTTTATTCCCTGAATCAAATCCTTTTGTTTCCTGTACTTAATGGAAGCAGAATCTCTCTATTATTTATTTGCCGAAGAGTCATAAAACACAGCCCCCTCCAGTCAGAATAGGCATCTAAACCACTGAATGCTTTAAGTTGAAACTTTCCATGATCATTTGCGTATGTACCGAGCATGTTTAAGACCACAATTTATTATTAGAGTTCAAATGGATTTTGTGCACCTATTGCAGCATTTTTATTTACAACTTTATTGACACATGCTGTGTATGAAAGTATAATTATTCTTTTCGCCTATAATATCACGACATTGTGGCCGAGTGGATAAGGCGATGGACTTTCAAACGAAAGTAGCGGGTTCACCTCCCATTTCGGGATTTTTTTTTTTTTTTTTAATTATAATCTTTCATTTTAAATTTAGGCATAACCACTTCTTATTTTGGCATTGCTATTCTTATGACTGTGGTTGGGTAGCGTTTTGAATCATATTATTCCTCCGGTGTAATTTTTGAAGATCGAAGTAGCTATGTAGGACAAAAATATTTTTAACATTTTCCCCGCCTTTTCATCATTTTACTTTCTTCTCCCTTCCTTATTTACAATATTTAGATTTACATTTCTATTATCAAGTTCAAATGAAAATCCGTTTGTGCAACGGGAGTTCAGCTTGTATGTTATAAATGTAATACGAGTGTATGATTCCTTGTAGTGTTATATGCTATGTTTCGGTGATTTGTTTTTTCTTTTAATACGCTTCAATGGCTGATCACTGCCAGCTTGTGACTAGGTGTAAACCTGGTACCGGTACTAGCTAATAAATTTACCAATTATTTACCATGAAGGATATTTAGAGCAACTTTGTAGCCATCTGCATAACAAACTCGTCATAATCAATTACGTAAGATAATACAATTTTAACTCAACTGTTGCAAGCAATTTCTTTCTTCTTGTTTTTTTTTAAAATTGATTATTTTTTTAGAATATGAAAATGAAAAAGAATTTGTAAATGGTTATGGTTATGGTTTCTTGAATGAAAAGTAAGATAATTGTTTATTTATAACTACCATTGGCCACTCTGAGAGGCCAGGGTGAATACTCGTAAACTACCATCGGTTGCTGTGTGCGGCTGATCTCCATAGCAGCTATAATAAGAGCTGTGGTCCCAAATGAAAGTTTCAGATATTTTTTTCTTGGTAGTCAAGGAGTTCAAACTAGCAAAAACAACTGCCTCTCACTCCCTTTCATTTTCTCCTCCCTCTATAAATGATACAACATCCCTGTCTCTAAAAATGATTGCCATAGACATTCTTTCTGCTAAATTGTACAATAAATTGAATCCTAATATTAGAAGTAGCGAAAGTGTTGATAATCTTAAACATGAGCCACAATATGAAATACTTAAAATACTTAAATCTTCAATTTTTTTTGTATATTGACTGTGTTGAGTTGTGTCAATTTATTTGAAGAAGAAGAAGAACCAAGCAACAAATGGGTTTTTAAAAAAAGAAAGAAAGAAAGAAAGAAAAAAGAAAATTCAGCAGTGTTGCAGAGCAAATTTGCGTTTGGACTTAAATCTTTTTTGATTTGATCATGGCACTACTGCTCAGGAAATGGATTGATCTAATCATATCAGCATATTGTGATAAGTTTTAAGCATGAGAAAGGTGAACGATGTTGACATTTCTATTGTTTTATTTTGTTGTTGTTTTTTGCCCTCCTTATTCAGTATTTTCAAGGGTACCTAGTAATAATGTGATTTTTCAATCTCAGGTCGGATATTTTCAAATATTTATGTTTCTCTTTGATTGACTATGTTGTGTGAATTGCGTTCAGCGTGTTGTGTTTGTCGTTGTACCGTGGTTCTACAAAGGATTGTAAACATGTGTCTATATATAGATCTAGTGAAGCGATGTGGATTTTCCAATGCAAGGTTACTGCCAGTCTGGGTCAGTGGAGTGTTTCAAAGACAAAACTGAAATTGACTTTTTTTTTCGAGAAGCTCTGTG
Organism: Aegires albopunctatus; assembly: GCA_032466395.1. Classification (NCBI taxonomy): domain Eukaryota; kingdom Metazoa; phylum Mollusca; class Gastropoda; order Nudibranchia; family Aegiretidae; genus Aegires; species Aegires albopunctatus. The sequence continues at coordinate 5,241 of JASKDV010182838.1, forward strand.
GTCAAATTGGTTAGGAACACTCTCACTGCTTTGGCAAGGCGATTGGGTGCCGCGCAGAGATTGCGGGTTCAATTCTTTCTTGCTTCACTAGATTTTTTTTCTTTTCTTCCTTTGTAAGAATATTTTTTTTCTCTCTTGGGGTTATCCTATAATATACTACATGTTTACAATCGTTCTTTGATTGACGGTAACAGTTACAGAATAGATGTTATGCCCTTTATGGTTCTTTCTTTCTTCTTCCCCCCTCCCCTAAATATCCTGTCCTAAATGTTGAAACGAATGGACAAGGACTAATTGATTGCCACTCTCTGGAAGCTCCCTGTCAGCTTTCTCTAATAGCCGAGGCTTTAACTTTGCCTAGGTCACTAATCGCTTAGCCATTATTTATATATTTTTTATCGTTATTCTCTCCCCTTAAATCAACTTGCCCCTTTGTGATTGCTGATTTGTAAACTACCAGTATCTTTAAGTCCTGACTGTTAGATCTAAAGTTTTAAGTATTATATTGTGCCAAACTTTACTTGCATCGCTAATGTTTACTAGGATTTCAATTTGTTTAAAATAGATCAATAGATATAAACACAAATCAAGGCATTTCTATAACCCGAATGCCTCACAAATCTGCATGAGAGCCACTCTATTTTTTTAAAAGCAAAAATCATTGATAAGCATTTGGTCTTTACGAGGTCTTGTTTCGAAAGTAACTTTCCCCACCTCACAATTTGAAAACTGCTGAAGATGTTTAAATGAAATTTGGATCAAGGTACCTTTACTGTATTAGCTAATCAAGATGATCACCCATATTGTCCAAGCATTCTCACTGCGATGTAACCAACTGTCAAAGACGGCACAGAAGGTTGCTTTAACTCATTCAGTGCTATTGACGAGTTTTCTCGCTGGCCATAAGCCCGGTCCATGTACTACTGACGAGTATTCTCGCATTTGAGTTGACTTTGCGCTAACTAAAAATATATACATTTTTGTCCAATCCAAATAGGTAAATTTACCAAAAGCATTCTGGGAAGGCTTGTTATTTCTTTCTCTTGTCATTGATACAGGGAATTCTGATATTGTATGATTTTTTTTTCCGGATACAGCCAACCTCTCCTCACCATATGAACATTTCTCAGTATATAGAGCACTGAATGAGTTAACCAGCACTCTGAGAACAGCTTTTGTAGCCAAAAACAATGTGCTCCTAAAGAAATAATTAACTTACTGAGGACCAAGCCCGAGCTAGGCTAGGGTTGCCACGATTAACACTATGATTTCATATATACATGTACTATGCTGTTGCAAAATGTATACAAAGCAAACACAAAAAAGCAACATTGAAGATCAAACTACATGCAAAATTTCATCTCTCTTAAGTGATTGGATGGAACATATTATCCAAAAGGTGCTTTTAAAATGTATAAAAATTGCTGGTCCCCGTGGGTTTGCTTAGCTGAAGTAGGCTGGTCCTTAGTGAGTTAAAGAGAGGGTGGGTTCTCTCTTGGGGTTATCCCTTAATATACTACATGTTTACTAATTGTTCTTTGATTGGCGGCAACAGTTACAGAAGGACGATAGTCACAATAACAACAATGATAATGAAAGTTTGTTTTCTGAACATATCCTTATAAAAACAACTCAAAGCTGATGTGTTGCGGGCATCCTGGTTTTCTCTTGAAATAAGAAAGTCTCCATTTAAAAAAAAATTCATTCATTCAGCTTGTAGATCTATGTCTTATTGTATGCTATAAAACTTGCAGGGATGAATGTTCAGGGGAAAACGTTTTTCCCCACTGGTATTGATTATAAAAATGATAGAAAAATATGAGTTTTCCTTTTAATTTCAAGAAACATAAGAAATACAAATCTTCTTTTTAAAACACAGATTACAACGTATTGCTGTGCATGAAGAACTATTTTTGCTTGCAACAGAACTGTGAATATATTACAAACATAATTTGGATCTGGTAATTGTCTCAAATATTTCACAATTATTCTTATTCTATTGAATATGACAACTCGTGCATTATAAATGACTTGGGAAAAAATATATCTTTTAATTTGTCTTTAGGAGTCTATGAGTCAGCTGTTGTTGCAGAGATACTGAATATGAATAAATATAAGAATATCTTTATATATATATATATATATATATATATATATATATATTAGCAATAACAAATGTATTGATGGATATACATACATCTTCCACACATGAATAGAAAAAGGGTCTCATAAGAATGTCTTTGAAAATTACTCCACTTCCTTAATGTTATTATCGTATCCCCTGCATAGTATTTGATCTTATTATTTGAATTTTTATAAACAATGGATGGCTGAGCACGTATTAATTTATAATGATGCGATTTATTTATACTGGCACATTGATAGACAGATAGATAAGCAAATTCCAATTGATTTTTTTACTCCAGTTATATGAAGGTATTAGAAAAAAAGTGTACAGTACCTTGCCAATGATGAAGTTGACTGAATTGTCATGATATGATATTATTATTATTATTATTATTATTATTATTATTATTATTATTATTATTATTATTATTATTTTTATTGTTGGTGGTGTTGTTATTATTACTATTATTATTATTATTATTATTATTATTATTATTATTATTATTAGAAGGATTCGGTTTTCTTACCCTTTTAATTTTAAATTTATTTTTGTTGCTGTAATTTTGAATTCTTTGAGCATTATATTACTTCTATGATTATTTACTTACATTTTCAAATGTTTCATGGTAACAAAATTAGTCATTTTATCTTCCTCAGTCATTTCTCTCTTCTAGTTTTTATTATGATATTTCTGCTAGCTTCAAATGATGCGAAGTATGCCAAGATTTACATTAGTATACAGTATATAGCACTTTATTTGGTGTCAGTAGTATTTTTTAAATTCCAATGTTTGATATCTAATAATTGATCGATATTCATATCAATTATTTTTAAAGTGCGTTATGCTTATCGTGCAATTGCTTGTAAAAGAAATGTACATATTTTTGTGTGTGTTAACTCGTTATTTTTATTGTTGCAAAATGAGAAAGTATATACTGGGTTTTGTTATATGTGTTACTTTTAAAATGTGATGCCCATGAGAACACAGATTCTTGCACCGTAAGACGTACTGATACTACTAAAAGAAGAAAGGGAGATCTGAGAAGTATCCTTGCATCTTTTTTTTTTTTTTTTTTTTAATAGATATGAAAAGTAATTTTCATTTTTTTACTTTAAATTATAGCATGAAGCCATTTTTCAAGGTTTTCATTCAAAAAAAAAAAAAGAGAAGAAAATAATTCCTAAGTTGTGCATTGATCAAAAGTATGTAAATGAAATTGTTCAACTAATGAACTCTCCTGCAATTAAAAAAAAAAAAAAAAAAGAATTTCCTCTATGCCTGCACCTATGGGCCCTGAGAATGCCATAACTGTTTTCAGTGTTTACGAATATACAAATATTTGTTTTCAGTCTGATATACGAATATTTGTTTTCAGTCTGATATATGAATATTTGTTTCCTGTCTGATATGAATAATTTTTTCCTGCCTGATATGAATATTTCTTTCCTGTCTGATATGAATATTTCTTTCCTGTCTGATATGAATATTTCTTTCCTGTCTGATATGAATATTTCTTTCCTGCCTGATATGAATATTTCTTTCCTGTCTGATATGAATATTTGTTTCCACAACGATATGACGTTGTTTCCCCTCTAAATATCATATTTTGACTTTGAAAGGGCTTAGTGTGAAATTAACTTTTCCGAGATGTGACTGGTTTTCTTGTGCACCCAAACCACACATTTTGCCTTTTTTTACGATTGAAACAACAACAAAAAACCAACCCTCATATTATAGGTTTGAAAATCTTCTTCCTCCTCCTTTGTCCATCCATATATAGGTTTCTGCATTGTTGTGAGCGTTTCTAGTTTCTTGTTTTATTTTTGTTAATTTTTTAAAATCTTGAATTATTTATGAAAAAGCTTTTTTCTTTACAAAGTAAAACATGAAAAATTAAATTGAAATCAACTAAATGAAACTGACTTCGTTTATTATTTATCTCACATTTGTGTTAATGTAAATCCATTATTTTGAAACAACAAAAAACCAACCCTCATATTATAGGTTTGAAAATCTTCTTCCTTCTCTTTGTCCATCGATAAATAGGTTTCTGCATTGTTGTGAGCGTTTAAACATATATGACTCCAACAGTCTTATCATTACTACAGGAGAAACATGCATTGAGCGGAAAGAAAGCAAAATAATTTTTCTTGTACGTTCAGACCACGTCACAAAATGATGCATTACCTATGGTCAAGGGTTTGTGCGTGTACCTTAAAATGGAGTGTACTAGCAATGTATTATATTGATACAAAATATAAACTTTAAAAAAAGTTGGGTAGGGTAGATAGATAGCTAGGTAGAGTGGTAGAGTGCTCGCTGAAGGTCTCTGGTTCAAACTGTGCAGGCTTGAATTTGAAAATGAAATCCAATTTTTCGTATTTCCTTTTGCCCCCTTTCCTTAAGTTCCTAGGATTAAATGAGTGCCAAGTCCTATCGGAGATGGGAGAATCGGCATCTAGGAGGTCCCATGTACATACCAGGGTGTCAAGCAGGTCTGATAAGTCTGAATTTGGTCTGATAAATGTTATAAGGTCTGATAAGTCTGAATTTGGTCTGATAAATGTTATAAGGTCTGATAAGTCTGAATTTGGTCGGATAAATCAAATTTCGGGTTGCCGTCGCCGGTTTGAATAGGTGACGAAATAGTAAATGGCCGGTTGACAAAGCTCAAGCCGGAAGTTGTTTTTTTTCTCTCTTCCTGCAGTGAGATAGATAGGCCTAGTATTGATATAAATAAAGGAGCAAATATATATACATGTATATGTGACATTTAAACAATTTAGATAGATCTAGAACTATCCACTGCTTTACTTACAATTGTGTGTATATAGTGAACAGAATGTAAAGGTGAGACATTTATTCATTCCAGTAGGGTTTAGACACGCTTTAAAGTTAATGTAGAAACATATGTATTGTTTGTTCTTTGCGATATCTTTGGTCTGATTTTTTTTTACTGGACTGATTTTTTTTTTTTACTCATTGTGCCTGGACACCCTGTGTAAGATTATGGAATAGGTTGCCGTTTGGCAATGACATTAAAAGTAGTGAATCTGTCGATATCTTTAAACGTAGACTACAAAGTTTCATACTTAGATCACCGTACAAATGTCTAACTTTTATGTTAAGGGGAAGTATACAAACTCGGTTGATAATTAATACAAGTGTTGTAGTACAATAAAGAAGGTAATCATAGCATGAATTTTAGGCGTATTGATGACACTTCAAATTGAAAATAAAGTCATCACCATTTTCTATAGTAAATAGGGTATGAGGCAGAGGGGTTTCAGATAAATAATAATTAATACATTAAGAATATAATGAAATAACCCCTTAGAGACAAAGACAAGAATCTTTCCTTCTATCGATTCTTGTCTTTGTCTCTAAGTCTAAGGGGTTATTTCATATTCTTAATGTATGAATTATTATTCACCATTTTCTAATAACTGACATTTAATAAAAAAAGATTTCAACTCAAATTCTTAGTCTAACATTGAAATGACAACAATGCCTCTTTACTTGAAACTTTAAACAAAGTAAAACAGTCAGGAAGTGTTAAAAATAAATAAAATAAAATCAAGAGTGAAACGCCCAAGAATACACTGACTTAACAATTAATTTTATTGTATCCAAAATTCTCCAAGTCCAATCTCATTTTCAAAAGTATCGATACATCATGTTTCATGCGGTTCATTAACTTCGGGCATACATGGGTTTGACCGTAAACCAAACAAAAACCACATCAAACTTTGATATAAAATGCATACTTGAATTGATATATTATAAATTATTATTATATATTGTCAAGAAATAGATAGTACCAAGTAATAATAGAATTAATGTGATATAATACATGAATAATTTGTACAAATTCGCCTTGTAATATTCCTGTGGTATATTTTTAGTATTTTTAGGCTGTGAATGTGAAGCCCTTGTCCTTTGATTGCAATAACGGTTAATGATCAAATTAGCCTGCCCTAATTTCTAAGTATATCGATGGCCTTATCATAGAATTTGAATAGATCATTATATATTAAATCTCTAACGAATCACATCGCATTTACCTGCTCAATTTATTACCGTAATCATAAGAGATCGGTACAGTCTATTCCTCCTTTAAATTTCAAAAGTCAGATTTTTATTTTGTTTATTTATTTTCACTCAAAATGGTTAAAGTTAAATCATGTCTTAGAACAAAGATGGTGGTATTGTCTTTCAATGATAGTCCTAGTATATAATTGGACGACGGAATCCAGAGAGACCTACTTGTTCACGTCCACGTGTTTGACACTTTTCTTGTCTTCATTAAATTATTACTACAGAAGAATCAAGAGATCTACATTACTTTTTAGAATCCAGGTAGGTCTTGACCTACGACCTATTTCACACTTACCTTATCTTCAATAAATTATAATCACTGTTGAAGAAACGAGACGATCTCTTTTGGTGCTAGCTACGGTAACAACATCATTGTGCTAAAACATTGATAAGAAAACGTATGCACAATAAATGGCCATATCAATAGATTCATTGAATTAAAGTCAACGCTGTCGAGTTTCTAATGAATTTACCCCTTACACTATAATGTATATAATGACAACACAAAATGGGAAATACGAGATGGTAAATAAGTTGAATATATTGATGGTCAGAAGGCAATCTAAAGAGAGAGGCAACACCAATATTTAGAGATGAACAAAGTCGGATGGATGTGAAAATAATGATTATGAAATCAAACACAGACGTGCAACGGGATAGACACAATTGCGACGTGTTATAGGAACAATATAAATAAATACATTTAGTAGAATGAAATGAGTTGAATGAAGGATAATATTTCATATTTCAAAACAGCTCCATTTGTTTCCTAGAAGAAAATATAATGGAGTAAAAGTGAGTGTGTGTGTGTGTGTGTGTGTGAGAGAGAGAGAGAGAGAGAGAGAGAGAGAGAGAGAGAGAGAGAGAGAGA
>JASKDV010182849.1:0-12337 GCA_032466395.1 Aegires albopunctatus
AATAATAATAATAATAATAATAATAATAATAATAATAATAATAATAATAATAATAATGATGATGATGATGATGATGACGATGAAGATGATGATGGTGATAATGAAGATGATGGTAATAGGATAATATTGATAATAATTATAATAACAATAATAATAATAATAATAATAATGATGATGAATATGATAATTATTATAATAATAGCCTAATCATAGTACTAGTGGCAGTAGTGGTAGTTATAGAGATAGCGTTAGTGACAGCATAAGTGGTAGCAGTGGTGATAGTGGTAGTAGTAGCAGGAGAAGTAGTGGCAGTTGTGGTGATGGTACCGTACATGTACATTGCAAAGAAATTTTTTTATTTGAGTTGCATACTGTCCAAATTTGACACAGCCTAAAGTCTCTATCAGGCCCAATTGGTTTAACACAGTCCTGAGTACAATGAGGAAAATGCATACAAAGAGCCTATCAGAAAACTTAACATCGAATTGTGGTTTGCGAGCCAATTATCTTCCACTAGACCATGAAGTTAATTTTATCACAAGTCTTCAGAAAATATATGGATTAAAATATTTCAAGAACAAATTATCACTCGTATTTTCAACATGCTCATGCTAAACCAATAGTATTGGTAGATTTTATAAATAATAAAATATATTACATGGATATTTACAAAAGAATACATAAAAAATTGGTAGCTGTCAAGTAATTAATATCAAATAATTGTTAAAAATATTGAACAAAACATGATCATATAATTACATCAAAGTAATAAATGCATTTTTAAAAGTCATTAGTATTTTAATTTCCTTTAGAAAAAATAATATGCAACAAAATATATATACATATAATAATATGCAACAAAATATATATACATCAAAATAATTTTTAAAAATGGATAGAAGCAACCCCGTTTAATTTTTGATTTTTTCATACATGAATCTCAAAGAGGATTTATGAGATCTTAGGTATAGTAGAAATTTTGATGAGAATCATTTATAAAATATAGGAAAAGATGAAGGCATTCTTATTGAAAATACATCCTATAAATCAATGAATTTTATCATAGAATATAAATACATGTATAAACTTTTTGAAGGCCACTGAAAGTGGTTGATTGGACTACCTGGAAATACACAGTGTTGTGCCTCGTGCTTTCTCTCTTTTGTATTACAAAAAAAAAAAAAAAATAAAAAAAAAATACAAATGGTTCACCAAAGTAAACAATATTCTTATGTTAATATTTTGTCTTAAAATTTTAAAAGACATAAACAAGTATCAATTTCATATTGTTAATACAACGTGAAAATCAATTAGATCTAGATAAATTAATTTCCAGAAACTAGATCCAGATGCCAATCTAAACAAAGATCGGAAAATCAAACTAAGCGTGTCAAAGGAAGGGACGAATAAGTTCATCTTACACAAATCACTAGACAATTCAAGTTTAATCAAAAACCAAATTAGTTAAAGGCCAAGATGTAACATAAGGCATTGGGTTGAGATGGATAAGAATCACCTTTAGACGACAGCCTCCTTTTGCTAGAACTCTCAAAACCAAACAAAATGTAATAAATGGAATCAACATAGAGACACATTCAATATCAACTAACATTTTTAATAATACTTTTAAAAGAAACGAAAGAATGAAAGAACTCATTGAAATGGATTTGCTTATCCCACACTATTATTTCATCTTTGCTCATATTATTCTTAATACATTCTTATATTTCACGGCTTTGTTTAATATATGTATGAATACCTTTTATCAATAGGCATGTCATTTTTAATTTCTTCATGTGGAATAAATAAACTTTTTCCTTATTCTTATTCTTAATGTTCATACAGGATACCATTATTTCAAAACAACTGATTTAAAACCATTTTTTACAAAATATGAATCCCACTGAGGGTACATGCTCTCAACTTTTTCTAGTTCTGTGATAAGTCGGTCATATATATCTCTATGTAGCCGCATCTTATAAAGAAATGCTGCAATACAGAGACTAGTCACCACATCAGGAGTTAAAGGAAATGCACCCTTCAACCTCAAACTGACACTATTTCTTAGAGCTGGTGGTAAAGAAAGAATGATGTCAAGAAAAAACTTTGGATTTTTGTCAATTCTTTGAGATATTGGAATCCACATGATATAGGAATGAAACTTCAAGGCAGTTACACACAAAATATGAAGTGTGTTTGAGAGAATGACTGAAAATGAGTTAATATCAGAGTCAAAAAGAAAAGTGTAACACTTTGGATATAAAGATTTAATAACAGCTCGCTTGATGTATTGTCCAAGATTATTGATTAGTTTGATTGTAATTGTATCTTTGGCTTCTAAACCTTCATAATGAGAAAAGTCAGATAAAATTTCAAATGACGCACAATTAATGGCAATGCCAGAAAAACGTATAAATCCATCCAGGACTATTTGAACAGGTCCAAAGTCTGGATGACTGTATTCAAAGTTGACACGACATTTGCTGAAATTAACAGAACATTGTAATTCCTTGACCTTAGCAGCCAGTTTCTCAAAGCACTCTACAACCTTTATCATAGATGTAGAAGAAAAAAGATAGTCATCTGTTTGCCTGATCAGCAACTCGTTATCCGAGAAGGAGGCTAGGATTGGAGCTTCTATGAAACCAAAAAAAATATCACACAGTAATGAAGAGATCAGAGAACCTTGAGATATCCCTTTGTTCTGAATATAATATTGCTTTCCAATTTTGAGAACATTGTATATGAGTAGAGATTTTAACTTTGAGAGTAAAATCCTTTTAGATACAACATAAGATCCTATTGTTTCTACATCTCCCTTTGTTGTATTTTCAACATATTCAGGACTGTGGGTGCTCTTAAAGTACCGAAAAGTTACCTTATTATTTTGATAAACCCTCTTCCTGTATTTAAATATCTTATAGGACTCATCCTTCATTAAGTCAGAGGTCAATTTGAAAAGTAAATGAGGATCTATACGATCAAAACAATTCTGAAGATCAGCTGTAATAAAAAATAGACTTGGGAGATGTAATCTTCTTATTCTTATGATGTAATCTTTTAAGTGTTGATGAACTTTCTTACTCCCAGGTACAGATGCACCAAAAGCTGAAGGCTGCCGATCTCTTTCATGCATCAGCACCAAATGCAATGCCACCAAATGTTCATTAATAGAGGCTCTACCTTCATTTCTCTGTGAATGATTACAAATTGGACGCAATGACGACCTCTTTAATAGGAAATGGATTTTTGAGTATCCAATCACCATTTGTTCTTTAAGCAAACCATCAAACACCTCGTCTGATATCTTTTTCAATTGACAGAACTTCATAAAGCCGCTCAAGGCTTTTTGACTTAATCTTTGCCACACACGTTTCCTGAAGAATATAACCTTATTTTTAGCAAAAGTTGTTTCAATAACAAAGAAAAACGATTTGATGAGAGGGCAAACAACTTTTCTTACCAGAAAATTGATGAAACACATTAACAAATATTTCCTTTTGTCATGATCATATGACAACATCCATGCCATTTTCTTCACTTTAATTCCATTTGTCATGTAACTCAAGGATATTTCACCTTTTTTTTGCACACTTATTAAACTCAAAATATGATTCAAAATACAACATAAGTTATCTTCCTCACCCCAGATAGTAACTGGAATAATTTTTTTAATGCAAGAGCAAATAAATTGATGAACTCTCTCAATACTACAATGATCACTGAAAAGGTCTGCCTGTGAGGGTTTTGGAAATTTCTTTTTTTTGTCTCCATGTGATCTCCAGTCAATCTTGCAGGGACAAAAGCGTTTTAAGAAAATCCAATAGGGACATTTCCTGTCAAAAAAAGGAACAAAGTTATTCGCAAAGTATCTAAAATGTGATCCCTAATGAATCTCTCTCAAGAATTTTTAATTTGTTTTTAAGCTTTTTTAAATTTATTTATTTATTTATTTTTTTGGGGTATGTTTGATATTTTGATAAGAATAAGAATAGATCTGTTATTTATGTCCTGTTTGTTATTTCTTTGAAATAATTTTTTAAAACAACACCACAAAATGCCTACATGGACCATAAATTTCTTTCTTATTTATTATAATTTATTATGCTGCATGTAACATCATCGGATTTGAAATGAAAACTGGTAGACCTATCTAAGGACATTTAGCAAAGGGAGAAACTGATAAAATCTTATTATGCTGCATTAAACTTTGAATAATATAGTAGAATCTTTGTGTAAAATCAATAGTAAAGTAAGGTCTGTTTAAAAAATGCAATCAAATATTTTGTAGTGCTCAAACCAACAGTTGTTTGTTCCCATGGAACTTTGCAATGTTATTTTATCAGAGTTCCAGATGAAATGATCCATGAGCCAGAATACAAAAGTCCACCATCCATTAAGAGTAAATGAAATAAGACTTATAAAATCTTAGAAATCTGTACTTTTGATATCCACTTGTTTCCATATCAAAAATCGTTCACAATAAAAATGAATTTGTATTATGCAAGATGGCTACCATAGATGAATGCTACTAGCACGCCAAATCTTAATTCACTATTTAAGCATATTAAATACTATTCACACTATTTCAAATTGCATTGAATATTTAGTTATCTAGTTTCCCTTCTTGAAGAAAGATGAATATGCCCTAATTCATGTCTAGGTCAGCATCTGTGTGAACTATAATGTAGCAAAAAGCAATTTTTATTCATAAAGGGAAGTGAAAATTCTTTCATTTTTCAAAAAAATGTTCATCCAAGGCCAACATTATAGCATTTAATAGTGCCATAAACATTTCTAAATAATATTTATCACATAAAGCCTTTATATTCTTACTGAATTTGAGGATAATGAGAAAAATATTAAGATCAGTATTATGATCTCTCTCAATAAAACAAGTGACTATAGATATAAAAATCAATCCATGTATTTCATTAAAATTTTGCTGGTGTTTAGAATACATTACTTTATGTAAATATTGAAAATTTAAGAAATATTGATTTTCAAGTAAATAATTTTTCAGTAAAGAAAGCCAACAGAATTGAATTTCTCATGCCAAGGACAGAATGTTGCAAGATGTAACATTATTTTTGGCTGCCTATTTGTCAAAAGAACCTTGTCTCAAAAGTCTAACTTATTAATTGTGATCATATTCTATCATATAGCTTCAAAAGGTACAGAAAAATGATGTCATCATAACACATAATCTATGAGTAAATGAACTTGAAATTAAGATATTGACCTGCCAATTTCAGGAACATTTATTAATTTGAGTGAATAAAAATGAAGATATACTTGTGATTTTTTTTCATCTCCTCCAAAAATGGGATGTCATGGATGTCATCCTCAGAGAGAGCAAAATCTGAAAAGTTTTTGGTCATTCAGAGTTTGTTAATTTGAAACATAGTAGTATACTATAATATAATGCCTAGAAATAATATAATCAGCAACAACTTTGGTCAGTGACATTAAAAAAATATGTTATACCCAGCCTTTATCATTATTGTCAGACTTTGCTGAATGACTGATATTCAAATTATTGGTGCCTTGCCATAAATTATAGATGTCTTATTTGAAAACGATATCAAAATATTTTGTTTACCAAGGGACTCCTTTTTCACTAAAAAGTTATCACTGTTGCTCTTGGCCTTTGAAGTTGATAAAAAGATAAAACAATAATGGTGTTTTTTACTGGCCTAGTTAATTTCTACCTTTAGGCTACTTCAAACATTATATTCCAGATCTATGCCTCACAAACCAATCTTGAAGAAAACAATATGAATTGAACGTTTACATTTTTAAAGGTCATTATAATGGAAATTTCATAACCTGAAACTTGATCTAGATAGATTTGCATTATTATAGATATAACCTCAAGTTTTCTTGCAGCAACTGGGCCATATCCAGGAAGGTCAGCCATCCCATTAAAACCATCATACGGTTTTTAACTTTAACAATATTTATGAATCACAAAATTTCCAATTTACAATAGTTTAGCTATTTTCATGGATACAGATGAGCTGCCAGGATAGTAAGCTTCTAAGGTTAGAGAGCTTTGAAATAAAAAGAGAAAAGAACGATTTAATACATTAATCAGCAAGATGAGAAATGAACTGAGATCTAGCCTTAGCAAAGCCTTTGAATAACAATCTATGATAACTAGTTTAGGTCAAAATAAGTTTTTCTAGACCTATATCTGATCTTTATCTGTACTTATAAAAGCGAACAATTGAAATAGTCCATTATGATTGGCTGCGAGCGATTGTAATAGTCCATTATGATTGGTCGAGAAAGTCGTAGGTACAGAATCGACAAAATTTATGTTGCAAAACTTCAAGCCTTCAAGGCTATTCAAAATTACGGAAAAGGCTTTGATCAGTCGAATAACAAATCTCCTTTTACTTTTAATATATCTAGCTGAAGCACTATAAATTTTAAGATGACAACCCGCTGTGTAAAAATCTCATTGCTTTCTTTTCTTTCTTTTTGTTAGTAATTTTTTCATTTTTAAACAATTTGCTTCAAGACAGGCTAGTCTGAATATATATAGTTAACCTAAAGATTCTAGATTTTACTCAAAATTTAGATTCACCTAAAAGACAACATGTGGCTCAATCTCCATGTCTTTTCACATACATCAGTCATGACAGGGCTTTTTGTTTCAGGCGAGCGATTGTTGATTCATTGCCATATAACTTAAACATAAACACAGTAATTTTCTTTATCATTTATTATAGAAGTTAAAAGAATCATGAATGGTTTAAATTATGATTATGGGGATGTTTGTTAATCAATCTGCAAAGAGATGCACTGTTCGAAGTGAGGGAGGGTATTAGTATTAAATTGTCAAGATCAGTAGGCCTAAGCCTAGCATTTCTTGACCTTTGGAATTTGTATGGCAAATTGAAGTTGTTGAAATAGTTACCAATGGAAATTTCTCTTAACCCCTTCACTGTGCACATCTTATCACCCTCTGTACAAAGCAGTAGTTTAGGAATTAGAGATTACCCAGAGTCTCACTTGGGGTTCACATAGTATGGCAATAATCATTACTTTGAGTGACACTCAGGCAACACAGCAAAAGGCTTAATATGTCGGTTGATTTTAATTTAGAATTAAGAATACAGTCAAAATAAATCAATAGAGGGGTATTATAAAAGAGTTTTTGATTCAAATCGCAAACTCGTGCCCACTAGACCTTAGGTGCACATTTACCGATCTACGTCAAAAAGTGCCTTTTCTAATGGTCAATGAATACGAACGGTAAAGAAAATTATTATGATAAAAAAAAAGCATTTTAATTTGTTTATACATTCTATTGCAGCTCAATGTATAGTCATGTCAATATTAGGTCATTAAGTCAAGGGCATTATGAGTAGCTTTTTCAAAATTGGATAGATTGCCTCTGCTGTGCATAATATTGATATTTTTAATAACATAGCTGCTAACTTTTCAGAGACCAAATTTTTGCTCTCATATGTCATCCAAACAAATGCCCATTTCTTATGTTTTAAAAAGACTCTGCAGCACTGAATACATCATACATATATATATATATATGACTTAAAAGTAAAATATTGCTGCTGTTTTGATAAAACAATTGTCTTTTTGGATTTTGGTCAAATCATAATTAGCATGATTTTATCATACTAGTTGACACCTATTTAATAATTCATAATATAAGACTCCCCAAAAGACCATGACAGGTTTGCATACACATGAGGAAGTGAATGACGAAGGGCAAATGGAGATGGTCAGCATCATTTCATAGTCTTAGGCTTGTTGAGAATATGCCATATTTTGCGTTTCTTACAGTAATCTTACTACTCTTATATTTTTCTTAGAAAATGGTTCTATGTCAGAGTGACATTGGTGGTATAACAGCAAAAGAGCTAGAATGTTTTGGTGAACTTTTTTGAGCCATGGCAAAGAGCTGACAGTAGGCATTGTATCAGGGTTTTAACTTTAAAGTAAAAAAATTGTCATCTAGCGCATTCCTGTTAATTATGCATCATGTACATTATAGAGGTTCCCTTACAGACCATTAAATTATAAAATCTCTCAACCCCCCAGGAGAGGCATACAGAGCTGCGATCAAATGAAATCTTCTTCTCTCTATTACTCTTCCTTTCAGGTACTCATTTTAACACCTGAGCATGGTGAGGATAATGGATGCAAAGAGTCTTTCCCAAGGACTCAACATAGCATCCTACCAGGATTCAAACCTTTCAATCACCAGCTCAAATGCTTATCTCTAGATCACGATGCAACACATAGTGTAGATCTCCACATTCAACCCATACCATATATACACATATTACATACATTGTGATGAGAGACGCTCTTGAAATGAGGAGCTTGTGAAGCAGTGTCTATTATACACATTATGCAACATACTTGCATCGTCACCTGAAGATAGATTTTTTCAGAGGATAATTGAAACATTAAATCAAACTCATTGCAAGAAAAAAAATAAAGTTGACTTTCAGGTTAAATGTTGTTCTATTTTGTCTATGCCTTTGAACCCTGTTGTGACAATAACCCTGTCGTTGGCGTACCGTATGTTAGCTCAGAGGGTAGTTTTTTTTCTTGTTTATCTCTAATAATTCTCTGTGAATGCTTCAGATATGTATTAAAAAGCACTTAGCTGTCTACCTGAGGTGTTCCTATGGTTGATACGAATGATTCAGTAGGTGATAAGTTATTATTATGCGTTATAAAACAATTATATAAATTTGGACATATTCTAATGGAAGATGACAACACCCATGCAAACAGATCAATGACAAATAATGCATCATCTACTGACTCATTTAATTTATATCAATCATAGGAACACCCCAGGGAGACAGCTGTCCAGTGCTTTTTACTATTATAATATCTGGATCATGCACTGAGAAGTATTGGAGACAAACAAGAAAACGACCTACCTTATGGGGCAAAAATAATAATTTTTGTCCTAACGATAGGGTGGATCATTAAGGCAGGTTTGACTGTGTATTAAGATAAGATAAGATATACTTTATTGATCATTTCTGAAATTCTGTTGCGCAAATCAAGGCTCATATTACAAAAAGCAAACATAAAGTATTCAAATAAGAACATGGTGTAGGTATAGATCTCCGATTGGTCATTAATGTAATATTTATAGCTAAATCAAAGCAATAAATGTTATATAAATATAATAGTAATTTAAATTATGGGTCTTGTATGTATAGAAGCACACATGTTATACAAATAGATATAACAGTAATTTAATTTATGGGTCTTATTATATTGTATGCACAGAAGTAAGCATGTTATACAAGTATTTATAATAGTTATTTTATTTATGGATCTTATATTATATTACAGAAGTAATCATTCTAAATATTATCGGAGTCCTTGCGTAAGATCCGTGAGACAGCAGACACAAAGGACCTTCTAAAACGCTCTGTTCTCACCTTCGGTTGAATAAACCGTTGGCTTCTATCAGATTTTTCGAATTCGGAGAACAGAGGATGTTTACTGTCAGATGCAATCCTCCTGTTAGAGCTTTTTTCTCAATGAATGAGCCATTGAGTACATTTAGTCTTGGTAACTCGGTAACGCACTTGGTACTGTTTTCTCCGCCTTTTTGATAAACTTGTTAATGCATTCTTTATCTCCTGAAGTAATGGAGCCATCTCATCATACCATGCCAAAAGTAAAGGTACTCTGATTAATCTCTGTATAGAACAATTTCATAATGGTCTTATCTAAATCATATTGCCTTAGTTTTCTTAAAAAATACAATCGTTCATTAATTTCTGTTTTTACATTCTTTATGTGCTGGTGCCAATTTAGTTTATCCTTAATGTAAGTCCAAGATATTTGTATTCCGATACAACTTCAAACTTATCATTGTTAATGATCAAAGATGAAATGGGGTCTTTTCTAAGCCAAAAATCATAATCAATTCTTTCATTTTCTTAATGTTGAGGGCAAGAAAATTTTGTTTGCACCATTCATGAAATGGCGAAACCTCATTAAAATATGCTGATTCTGAGAAAGAGAGAAGGCCTATAATATAGGAATCATCAGCAAATTTTATGAGGGCGGTGATATTATGATGATTACGATAATCATTTATGTAGATTGTATAGAGGGTAGAGGACAACACACAACCTTGGGGAGCTCCAGTATTGAGTGCGTTTCCGTGAAACATAGTCGTTCATTTTTACGTATTGGGGCCTGTTTGTAAGGAAGTTAAGGACCTAAGCTATGATGTTTTTATTTACCTTTAGTGATTTCAATTTGTTTACCATAAGATGAGGTTGTATGGTATTATGTGCAGATGAAAAATCTATAAATAACAGTCGAGTATACGTTTTCATTTGATCAAGATGTTTGAAAGTTTTATGAAGGAGGAGAAGGATGTCATCTTCAACACTTTGATTTCGGTACTCCTTACGAATTGATGTCCGTGGCTTAGGTCGCCGCCATTTTGTTTATTTACGTGGAAACGGGAAATAAGTCTGATTACCAGATTGGCTGTTTGATTGCCCTTTTCATTTTAAAGGTTTTTGGGGGTTTTTTGTTGTTGTTTTTTTTAAGTTGTGACGCCGGACATTTAGGATGGACAGAATCAGATGTCAACTTATGACACTTGGAATTAAAGCCGGGCTGAGTTCAAACTTGTTCGAAAACATCTGGCAATGTAAATAAACAAAATGGCGGCGACCTTAGCCTCGGACATCAATTCGTAAGGAGTACCTTGATTTCTATTGTATGCAAATTGAAATGGGTCTAGATCATCACAATTAATTTCATTGAGTATATAAATCTTAAGGACAATTTTCTCAAAGCATTTCATTATAATTGGTGTTAGAGAAACAGGCCTACGATCGTTCATGGCTTTGAATTTTGCCTTTTTGGGGACTGGAATAATCTCCAAAGTTTTATATAAATTTTATTTTATTGTGTTTTTGCTAACAACAAGCCTAAGGCAAAGGCAGAATACTTTTTTATGCAGTCATTGATTACAATTAACAGCCTAAAAAAAAAAATTGTGCTTGTTCTGGATATGATCCATATCACAGTGGAAAAACTATGAACATTGATTAGCCAGAGTTTCGACGCCTAGATCTATGTCTAGATCTAGATTCTAGATCTAGATCTATAGATCTAGAATTCTAATTCTAGTATCAGTGAGATTAACAAGTGTTCCTTTTCTACCTTTTGGGCCCTCTAACTCCATGACATGACCGGCCGCCACTATCGCCTCATTTACATCAATCTAGACTCAGATGTATGTTTGAATAAGATCTAGATATCTAGGTATCTTATCAGTGCTATAAGTGTGGAAAAACTAGTTAAGGCTATCATCACATCCATGTAATACAACCATTAAGAATCGGGTTTCGGGCAGTTTCGGTTTCGGTTTCGGATTGAGATTCCCACTAAATTCTACATGTATTATGCTTCAAACTATAATCTGTTCGAACGGTTCGTGCTCGAGCATCTGCGGAGCAAAATTATTTTGTGAACTATTACGGATTTCTTGATATAGAAATAAATCGGCTTTTTAAAAAGTATGAATGCTTTGTTTGATATTCATTGAAAATTATTGCCTTCAAGTACCTTACAATGCGTTGCGGAGAGTCTTGGCGACAACTTGTCGCCGACAAGACCAGAGAGCCGAGAGTCGATTCTTGGGGGCATGACCAGAGAGCCGAGAGTCGAGTCTTGGGGGCAAGGCCAGAGAGCCGACAGTCGACTCGAGACCATAACCTACGAATTGGATGTTTGGCAACCAGCCCTGGAGTACGTTTATACATGACACATTATCGGTAGACTGTCAAACTGGCAATGAGCCCCTTTGGTTTATACATGACACATTATTGGTAGGCATAGACAGTATATTAAAGTGTACAAGTCTATGTAAGGCTACCTTGAAAACTATGACAGACCCCATCATTAAATATTCCAAGTAGGTTTTGGGCCGAAAAGGAAATAACCGCATAAAACAAAGTAAAGGACAGAAAAGTTAGATATGGAGGCCGAAGGGTAATGGAGAGAGGAAAGAATAATATCAAAATAAATAAATGCTGAGGTAAGGAAACCAGAAATGGAGAATGAAGCAAAAACGAAATGAGGAGAAAAAAGAAATTAAAGCAGTAGAATAGTCACTGAAAAACACATAGCTTAGGCGATTCCATCGGAGAAACAATACTTGTAATCCAAATCGAATATTAAGCTTGCACCACCTAAGGACTAGTTCCGATCTGGCTCGGATGGAGTACCGGTATTATTATTATTATTATTATTATTATTATTATTATTATTATTATTATTATTATTATTATTATTATTATTA
>JASKDV010182860.1:0-12334 GCA_032466395.1 Aegires albopunctatus
CCCCCCCCCTCTCTCTCTCTCTCTCTCTCTCTCTCTCTCTCTCTCTCTCTCTCTCTCTCTCTCTCTCTCTCTCTCCCGCTCGTAAAATTAGGTGCAGATCATAATCTGTCTCACTTTCTCACTTTTTTTTTTTTTAAATTTAATCAAGTCTAAAGTTTTGATTATTGCTCAATCATATCATTATCAAAATTGTTATTAATTGAAAGGCTTTCTTCAGGAATGATCAAGGTCATTTACAAAATTTATTCATAGTTTGATAAATTATTCATATTGTTATTACCTTGAACATCCTATACGTTGCATATGAAGTTTTCATAAAAAATTGAATTTTTACATCAAACTTGTGCTGTAGATAAAATATATATAAAAATATACAGAATAGAAAGAATTGACTGAAATCATTTATAGGGTAACCTGTTGTTTTTTAATGATCCTTTATAATAAATGATTTTTTTTGTCTTTTGCAGTATTTTCCCGGTCGGCCTGCCGTTGTTGCATTCTTGAAAAATGTTGCACAACTTTTAGACAATTTACCTAAAAACTCGTTGACTGGAGAAGAATGGATGGACAAAATTGACCATATGCAGGTACGAGATCGTCTTGATTAAGATAGTATGTATGATCTCAAATAATTGATCACCCTTTTTAGTGAATTTGATATTGAAAATGTTGAGACTTTGTTTATGTTGTTCAATAGTTCAATAGACTTACTGACTTTTGCTTTGCATATCTTTGTTCTAGATTACCTTTTCTTTCATCAAAATGGCACACTTTAGATCTTATAAGAATATAACAGCATTCTTGCAAAATTAAAAAGTTTCTCTAGGAGGGATTTTAATGACAGCTATGTACAGGCGTATTAATTTAAGATTATTGTCAACATCACTTAAGAGTTTGGAGATAGAGAGAGTTATTTTTCATTCATGTGAAAGCAAAATTTATATCCATTTTTTGTTTGCCATGGCACACCGGTTAAGAATTACTGTTCTTAATTTTATTTCACACCATTGTGTTCTGTCCTGCAATCTCGGCGATCTTATCTAAATCATTGATTGAATGGAGTTTGGGTTGGTGTGAATGTTGGATAAGTGTGAGGTTTCTACTCAGCACTATTGGGAGCATTGGTTTTTGTCGCCCCTTGGATTTATTGCCACAATGGATGAAATTGTCTCGCATTGCTTTATTGGTAATAAATAATGGTTCAATAAGGGGGCGATTATTAAGGATAAGCTAGCGGCTTATTGGTTGAATTTGCTACCCTATCACTGAATAGCATTTCCTCCTCTCTTGTCTGATGGGGAATAAGACAACTGATGAAGTAGAATAGGATGTCATACTTTGTTGGGTTTTTTTTCATATTTTTCATGAATCTCAGCTAAATGTGGGGAAACCCTTCACATCTGTCAAATCAAAGATGCATTTTTTATGAATGCATTTAATAGAACAATTCAATCTGATTATTTTCTCTTTATTTCATGATGATATTTTAAACTGTTGCAGAGATATGACTTTTTTAAGATACCTAGTCAGCTAAGTGTAAAACTGAGAAAATAGCATCTAAAGTTCGGTTTTCAGTTAACAACGTTAGTGGGTCATGACAGTGATTCAGCAACACTAGGAATTTAGACTTAAAATTTCAGAAAAATTATTATAACACAATAAACATAAGAAGTTGTAGGACCTGATAAAAAGCACCAACAAAAAATTTTTTTAAAAAATGCTGAATTAACTGAAAAACAACTTTGTAGCCCATATCCCAAAAGTAAGTTTAGCGACTTCCTAAGAGTTTTCCTATGCCGACACTCTATACAATATTTTTCTTGTTGCCTTTCTGTAGGACGAGAAACATTTTCTGCCAGACGTCATTGTTTGGGATTGTTGCAAAGGAAGCTTACCCAGATATAGAGGTTATCCTTGTGGCATGTGGAGCCTTTTTCACACTTTGACCGTGTCTTCTTTTATGCAAAACGAAGGCAAAGCACGTGAGTACCTTGCTGTGTCATATATTTAATTAAATTATCCAACTATCTACCATTCAATTTTAACATTGTCAGGTTATAAATGAGTAGCAGTACGCAATATTACTTTACTTCAAGACGCATCACATCTTTACTGTTAGGAAGGCCTAATAATGTTGGTGTTTGTTATCAGAGTTAATGGAATACTGTAAAGATATTTTAAAAGGAGTTGGCTTTGCAAGTATTTCACCTGCAAGCTTTGAAGAAAGTAGGCCCACATCAATTGACCAGATGACCTACTTTGCATTTCTTTAAAATTTAGCTGTTCCCATATCCAATGTCACTACTGATTTCCTTTTATGAAACACTGCCATTTGTAGGATGTGTTGTTACTTGATTCTAAATAGTTTGATTGATATATTTCTTATTAGGAATTATTCTCTTTGTGGGGAAGAGGAAGCAAAATTTCTAATGTTCATTTTTTATCCTTACTTTTAATTTCTTAATGACTAAGAAGAGGAAAAAGAAGAAGTAGTAGCACCATTGTTTATATTATAAATTTAGCCTCTAAGCCATAAGGAAACAATCTTAATTTCAGTTTGTTGTATATTTTTTAATTATAACTTGCATCATTTTCACAGGGGCCGCCTCTCCTTTAGAAGTTCCTGAAGCGATCAAGGGATACATGGAACATTTCTTTGGCTGTGAAGAGTGCTCTAAAAACTTTTTGTTGATGAGTCAAAATCTCCAGAATTCCATATACGACCAACGTTCTGCTGTGCTCTGGTTATGGAAAGCTCACAATCGTGCCAATAAAAGATTAAGCGGTGATGCGTCGGAAGATCCCAAGCACCCTAAAATACAATTCCCATCAAGAAGGGCTTGCCCTGGATGCTATCTCATGAACTCGGAAGGAAAAATTGTCAACGAGGCATGGAACGAAGAAACTGTGTTGAAATATTTATTCAATTTTTACTCTGATAAGCATATTGTTATTGATAAAAATTTGGTACAGTGGGCCAATCAGAGTATACCATCGAATTTGGAATCAGAGCAAAAGAGTGAAACAGCCAAAGATGGATCTGATTTAGACTGGTGGGAGGGGAAACAGAAGAAACAGGATCTGAGATTGGTTGAACGGTTGCGCGCTAAAAAGAGAGAATTGCACGAAAAGTTTGAGCGAACGGTGCAAAAAAAGGAAGAGTCTTTAAAAGTTATTCGTTCAGGAGAGAGACTCCATATAAATCCAGCCCATGAAACCAAATCTGACCTTGGATGGGGATTTACGCAGGTTGATTTGAGTATGTGCGTAGTGTTTTACGTTATAAGCACATTGATTATTCTATTGTTGTATCACCATTTTATCATTCGCAGGACTAAGGTTTCTTTGAAAGGCTTATGTCTCAAAGTTTGAACAGATTGGATTAGGTGACATTAACAGTTTATTAGTCTTAGTACAATATCATATTTGGTCTCATTTTCATTTCTAGGAATAAGTCGGATACAACTGTGATTATTAAATTATGGTTATTTTTAATATTATTGCTATTATTATTTATTTATTATTATTATTATTATTATTATTATTATTATTTATTTATTATTATTATTATTATTATTATTATTATTATTATTATTATTATTAATTTCATTATTATTATTATTAATTTCATTGTTTTTATTATGCTTCGCACAATTTCACCCTTAGTAAATATCCAGTTTTACTCATAAATTCCCTCCATTATGTAATTGCATTATTTCTCATTGAAATGATCACATTTTTAGAGAATCCTTTTTATATTACTTTGCTCTAAATAATGTAGATTTATACTTCACTTTTGTTAGAATTATCATCTTCATCTAGATCTCTTTCCTGCATTCCAATGGATTTGAAATATTCAAAATTCCAATTGAATCGATTGTTTCATTTGTAAGATAAATCTCTCTCAGACCAAGTCACTTGCAATGATTAATAAGTTATGAATTATGGACTAAGGTGTGATTGACTTTTATTATAAAATGTAGTCTATCAAGAGGCCCCCTTCACTAAATGTATTACAATGTATTTATAAGAGTAATCATAATTTCATGTCCACATCATTCAATTGTTTACTTTTACAATCCAGTCTCAAATGGCAGGCCAGGTCAAATAATCATTTGTCTTGGTTTTAATTATCCAGATGGATAATCGATCGTCATATATTTACTTAATTGAAGTTGATAATGGAATATTCATTTTCGTTCCTTTGCCAAATGAAAGATGGTTAAAGAGGACATGACTTATGAATTTCAATTTCTGAAAACAACATTACAGGAATTGAACGCCGGGTGGCTTTGATTGACATGTTCAATGCACCTAGGGCGTGTCATCGACTGTGAGGGGGTTGGAGCAGGGTGATGGTCGTCAACAGGGACCAGCTCCTTCCTTGTTCATTTACCATTTCTTCGGATTTCAAAGGAAATGACTTTTCTTTAGTCCTCCATTACCTATCCCTCTTAACTCTCCCCTATGCTAGGGAATAAAAAGGAGAAGCTACAAAGGCTTTGAGTGAGCTTAACATGGAAAATGAAACCTATTGATATTCCATGATGACGGAAATCTTCAACATTTAAGGATTGAAGAGGAAAGAATTATATTACCCTGGATATCAAGGTCAAGATTGATATTGATGCTGTCACAGTTCTGACTCAAAGAAGTTTGTAATTTGCTGAAATACATTAGAATTGGATAAGCACTGTCTCTCAAGTGATGGAAATGTAGACAATCAAATGAAAATGGTTATTTGATTGGGCCTTGTGTATTTCTTGGAATCAGTTCATGCTATTATTATTTGCTCATTGTATGTAATTGATTATTAATTGATTGTAATGAAAACCATGTACAGTCTGGTCTCTCTAGTCCAGGCTTCTGTAATTCGAATCCCTCTGTAATTCAAACATTTTCTGGTAACAGATTATTTTTCTTATTATTTCTTTCCTTATCCAGAAAATTCTGTTATCTGAACAAATTGCCGGGAACGGAGGTGTTTGGGTTAGAGAGACCAGACTGTATAATTGACATATTTGAAGAAGGAATATTCATAATCGACCCATGTTTAATAAAAGGCACAATGATACGACATCATTGGCAGTCTTTAGATTTAGCATATCCCGCCTCTCCCTTCCCTTCCCTCCCTATTCCCCCCCTATTCCCCCCTGCTCCCCACTCCCTCAGCATCTGCAACATCATCTGATTTAAGCTTTATAATTTATAGATTGCTAAAACCACCTATTGTTGAGCAATATTCACTTCCTGTTATATTTCATCGTCTACTTAATATTGCCACCGTAAGCATTGACTTCATTAATGTTTGTTTTTTATTTCTCACGCTTAGAACTTCAAGCATTTTGTAATTCATATTGTCATAGACTTTGAATTATGTCATGGACTCTGAAAGTAGATCACATTGATAAAGTCTTCATTTCTTGAATAGTTCTGGCTTTGGTGAGATTCCTGATGTATATATCTCTGTACTATTATTAAACAGTTCCGTTTCTATTTCCACTTGTTATAAGCTTGCTATGATCATCTTGCTGTTCAATGCGGTTTTCCTAACTCTTCCCAATTCCTTTTATTTCCAAGTACTGCTTTATTTTAATTTGCACATGTTTTTCAGATGTATCAAAATACTTTCTAGTCTCCATATCATGATCTCATATAGAGACTTGACGAATTAGGATTAAATCTGTCTATAGTCACTCAGATGATAAAGTCTTTCCTGAAATCGATTTTTATGAAGATTTGCCTCTCATTTCTAAGTTTTATATACTTACTGGTAATTCATCTTTTTTTTTCTCTTTTGATTTTTTTTTCTTTCTTTTTTCAATTTTTCATCGTTAGTGTGAATTGGTCAAGAATGGATGTGCACTCAACTCAGAATGTGTCCTTAGCTAGCTGATTTTATTAGTATGTAAAAAAAAATTTAATGCGCGTTTCTCTCGTCTTCTTTAATATTACCAATTCTGTTGGTTTTCAAACACTGCATTTTAATACTGAGATCATTTTGAGTAATATGAGAATGAGCCTGGTTAAGTTCCCTTGTTTTTAAGTATGAAATAAGAATATATTTGACTAAAGAAAGAAAAAAGAAGACCTTCTTTTATCTACTTACCGTACTTATATCTTCCGTTGTCTAATCTTAGATTCTATTGATCTGTCCAATTACGTTACAAATATGGAAAAAGCTGTGATTAAAGTAGTGACAAGGCTACTGTTTTATTCAGTCAACAATAAATACAGACCTCCCTGGTATTAAAAAATATTATGTAATTATCTCAGAAAACATAATCTGGGCATAATAAGTTACGGAATTACAAAAATTGATAATATATGTCAGATTTTGAGATAAAACCATTTTGGTTGTAGAATTCATTTTAGATTAGTTTTTAAAAAAAAATTGTTTTACCTTTAAACTGACTTGCCAAAGTTTAAACATCTTGATCTCCATTTAGATCTAGAATCTTGAATGATAAACATGGAATCTATCCGTTTAGAAGGAAAAGAATGAAGCTTTTTGACCCTTAATGACAACTTCCACATTAACTCATTGACTGCTTTTCAATCATTGACATGAAAGTTTTTGTGAAGAATTCAATGCATCACAAATTACACATGTTTCTGCCAAATCACATAAAATTTCAAAGCTATTGCAGAATTTTGAATTTCAAACTAGGGAGGTCTGTGAATCTACGCAAATTATTTGATAATCAATGGCAACTAACATATTATGAAATAGTTTTTGAAATGTGATCCCTTTACTTAATTTCACAATATGAAATTTGAAGTTAAAATGCTTGTTTATGTTCTCCTTTTCATATTCACCATGTATTTAATTAAAACCCACCTCGTAGTCATTAACAAACTATTGCGTTTATTGTCAGATTTTTATTGCATTTAAGTTTTAAAGGCATTTGACACTGTTGTCTTTCGTGTTGAATGTTTGTAAAATTATTCTTGAGTTCTTTGTTCACTAATTTGTTTAATTTTTATTTTATGTTTATGAATGTCATAATTTAAAAAAAAACAAACAAGAAAACCCGGATCTGTACAAATTGCTCTATGAAGGGACAATAGAGATTATTGTTATTATTATTATTATTATTGATATTATTATTATGGTCAAAAGGTTGCTGGATATTATATATAACTTTATAACCATGGCAGCAAACCGAATGTCTGAAAAAGACTTGATGTTGCTTGACAGATGCTACTTACGGTCATGCTCAATCTTGTTTAGATTGTCAGTTGATAAGAAGACAAAGAAGAGGAAGTTTTAGATGCGAGTTCTTAATCAGGCACAGAATTACTTGATTGTACAATAGTCGAATATTAGCCTTCAAAGTTTTTCACCAATTTATAAAATGTCAAGGTGCTAAATGCTGCCCACCAAAAATGAAGTTATTGTATTGTTATCAAGAACAATTGATGTGATTGTTAATATTTCTTATTCATAGTTGAGCCCCTTATCTTATGGTTGAAAAATGAAATATTGCTGGACTAGTTTATTGTGCCAGTGCGCCTTCTACCTCTTTTGTTTGAAAATTTTACCTCTTCTGTTATTGTATGGTGACTATGTCTATGGCATGGTTAGGCTACTATAACGTATATATGTAATGTTTTAGGACATTGTACAAACTTAAAAATACATGTACCAAGGTCAAGCTGAACGCATGAGTATTGTTTGGGCAGCCATCTTTATTCAACAACTGTCTATGCCAGGTGGCTCTATTTACCAGATTGGCATATTTTAAGCCAAATACCAAAAGTAGTTAAATACTAAACACTAATACAAATTACATTACTGTATAAGTCTTATGCTGTATAAGAGTGACTTTTACTTTTTTACTTAAGATGGATCACAGACTTATTACACTGAAATTTTTTTTTGCTGTAATCAAAGATTTAGACATTATTTTGAGTGGATTTCTTTCCTTATGATTATTGTTAGGGATCTTCTACAGTTTAGCGTCAGAAAATATGGCTGGTCATTTTTCGTAAATCCCACTGACCTGGAAATATATTAAATCGTAATCAATTCTCGCTTAAAAATCAACAAAATTAGCAGACGACGATGGAATTATCAAAAAATATATAGCTAATTCTTCCATGATTCCTGATCTTGTCCCTAACCCTCCCACCCCTCCCTGTTTGTTTGTTTTTTTTGTGGGAATCCACCCTTTTCTTTGTTGCCAACCATTCCCTGATCACCAACTTGATCATATGATCATAATTTGGATTACGATTTTGTGCCATGAGTGTCATTGATCTAGTAATGACTTTCATCACGATTTCTCAAACTTTCCGCATGAACAAAGGTCAGCCTTGTTTTCTGACGCGAAACTGTAGGATAGCCATTGTTAGCTATTAGTCAATGCAAGGCTTGTCTGGTGCCCAAATAGCAAACCATCAATGTGTTTCACAATGTAATTGATTTGATAGATTAATCATTGAGTCTTTTTGTTTGTTTTATTATTAACTGTACATTTTCATGACAATTTATAATTCCTTTTATGTTTTATGAGCCATCACCCTAATACTTCATACATATTTTTATTTCTCCATGATGATTTTTATAACTTTTATGGGAAGGGTGTCTTTTTTATCCATAATTCAGGTGATTGGTTTTAATAATCAAGGTAGAGGGTTATATACTAGTAATATTTACAATAAATGAAAAATGCTGGTAACATCTTCGGGGCTGCCCATTGTCCCTCAATTTGCAGGATAATCCCTCCTACTGGCCCCTTGTCTTACAGTCTCTCTTCATAATCATATACAGACCTGTCATTTATTCAGAATTAATAAGAATGTTCAGTTTTATTGTCACAAAAAAGTGCGCCTACACACTCCACATGTCTGCATATGCTCAGAGTTCGCGAAATCAATGACCCAGAATAGCACACAAGTTTGGGGAGTAATACGCAAAAATGTCAGAACAATAAATATGACACCTTTTGCCTTCAGAATTATTATTCCTTCGATAGAATAAGTTGCTGTTTGTAAAGCTCCAGTGATTTTCAATTACTGGCAAGTGTCTTGATTTTGTTATGATTTCTGATTTTTTTCCCCCCAAATTCTGATCTTTTTATATGTTCATCCTGATTTTTATGTTGGACAATATGGCAGGTCTGTATTTATAGCCATTTATTTCCTGGCCTAAATGCTCAAGTCATGCTTACTTTTGAAAGGTTATTGTCAAATGCTTAAAGGCTAAGCTCCCTTAGTGATAAGTGATTTATAATTTCAACTTAACTTTAAATTATCTGTCCTGGCTTTCCTAATTTCGAGCACAGCTATCTTCCCAAGATCTTTTGTCAAGAACGTAAATATAATTTTCATATAATTTTAGCATCTTTAGGACAGAGTCATATTGATTACCTTATCGTTGGACAGCTCATCAAAATCTTTGATATTATTTGTCTACTCTCATGACAAATACCTGGTACTTCAATTTGGGCTTAAAATGTTTACAAATTGTTTCTCCTCCATCACTTGAATTTTATGAAATGGGCAGCCCTTGATTTAATCGTCTCATTTGCCATCAGTGGCAATATTATTTCACTGAAATATCATTTCAACTCACACCACACTATAGAAAGATCATCTCAAATCACACCACACTATAGAAAGATCATCTCAACTCACACCACACTATAGAAATTTTCATCTCAACTCACACCACACTACAGAAATATCATCTCAACTCACTCTTGACACCACACTATAGATTGAGGCTGTTGCTTATCAGCAAAATGGTCAGGTTGATGCTAGGAATGTCCATGGTATCAATTCTGGTTTGATAGTCTCTGCACTGGTTTACAGATATACACAGAAAGAAATGTTCATATATTTTAGATGCCAACAATACGCATTACATGTAGTGACATAGATTTTTACCATGTTGTGATTTTCTGCCTATGGCATCAATCAGGTTGTTGGGAGTTCTTGGTATGCCTAGTAGAGATAGAAATAGCACATCTATTTACAAGATTTTCTTTCTAATATTAACCCCATACGTATGCTTATTGCTTGTACATGAGATAATGTTGAAAGGCACTTGTTAATGTTTGGTGTCGGCCCATTGATTCTTTCAGTAGATTTAGCTGACAATAGTATTATTGTATTATCATAGAGAAAAGGTACTTGATATTTAATGATTTTCAAGATCCACCGATTATTATAATTATTATGACTTGTTATTGTCATGAAGTTAGTGTTGTAACATGATGTCTGTGAATTTGTATGTGAATTGTCATTTATCTATGAATATGAAACATGTTGATGAATTTATTTTCTAATGATTATGATTTACCCTAAAATGTGAATGTCATACATAAGTTAACTTGTATATTTCTGGCTGTTTAACGATAATTTACAACTTCTCTCATGTTACGTTATCCATGTAAAGATTTAATTTGTATTGAAAATTATTATTCACTTTCAGACATGTTTTTTGTCAGCTTCTTAATACTCTAGACTCCTGCAAGTTATGTAGTTTACTGAAACTTGTATTGATCTTTGCTATCTTGAGAACAGGCAGGAAGTTTGACACATAAAATGTCTATGAAAGGTCATCAATTTACTCACCGACAGGTATATGTTATTTTTGCAACATTATGTAGATCACAATGACTTCATGAGGCTTTAGAATCACCTTTATGTCTTTTAAAATCAACTCATGTAATTAAAGTATGCATTAATATAATATCAAATGTTGAAAAGAAGCGGGAATTTTAATTTATTATGGACTAATAACCAACAGACCTATATTGGTTCCTGTACACTATAGTAATTGACTGATCTGAATTAATGTCTTTCTCTGCTTGACAGATCATGAGATCATGCAGCTTTAACAGTTCTTCTCATCTCAAAAGTGATGGTCCACCACATATTTCAATCTTGTGCATTTTCCACAAGTTTAATTATTCAAGTCTTATTTTGGTCCCAACCTACAATTGTAGTTCCCTGTGTGGTTCCCGGGGGTAAAGAATAGGGCCAACGCTTCTCCATGTGTGGGTCGTAAGAGGCGACCAGGGAACGGGAGCTTCTTCTCCCATCTGTCCTCTATCTTCTGTCTATCAGGCTGTTTTGTCCCCTCAGAGGAGGGAGGAGGTTTTGCTGGGGAGGGAGGGAGGCAGGCATATAGCTGGTGACCATCCCCCATGCGTGTGCATTGCTCGACTATACTGTCAGGGTCACTTGTTAATTAGAGGGACCGATTACTTTTGTACATAAAGGGCGTTAGGAAAATCCTGGGTGGTCTTTGCATTGTAGTACATTTTTGGGGGCTTGATGGCCATTATTATTTAGATATTTTGTTTTTGAGATGATGGTTTTTTTTTTGGTTTTTTTTTGTAAATCATCTCTCCAGTTAGTTATTTTTATTACTATATGTATTGTACTTATTATTTGAAGTGCTTCTTTTCCTCATTGGCGACCTTTTCACCTCTTCTAAAATCTCTTTCTTCTACTTCTGCTTTTCACTAGCTTATCATCTTACTTTTTCATGGGCTCTGAGATAACCCTCGTGGTTGAGTGAGCCCTTAAACTCAAAAACACTAACTAACTCACTCTCTCTCTCTCTCTCTCAATATTCTCATAATAAATTATCTGTTCATATGTATATATTGATAAATTCAATGTGACTTTTATAATGCAGTTATTGAATTACTAGAGAGAATCAGTTTTCTTATTTGGAAACCACCATGTATTGTATTAAATATATAATGTATTTACCTTTACGTAAACTCAGTCTTGAAGTAGTAAATGTACAACAATGAAAAGTTAAAGCCCTCGTTTCTTTCTTCACATAATAAATTCACACTGGTAGAAGACGAAGTTTATAATAAAATAATTCTGAGTTCCATTCGTTCAGTAAACGTCGTAAATGAAGTAGATTCTAGTTTATAATAATTTTTGATTCGTGAAAGTAGAATATCAAACGTACTTACAAGACAAAACTTCTAAGCGACGTTTATCACGATTCGAAAACTTCCGACAATTAATTATAATAACTAAAACAAAAAACAAACAAAAATGTTTTTGCCGTTGTGAATGTAATGTTGTTGTTAATTGTTACTATCATTGTTTTTGTTTTTACTGTAGTTGATTGTATCGTTGCCACTTGTGTGATAAGGGTGAAATAGCAAATCATATTATCCATGTCAAGGATTCTGTAGCGTTTCAAAATGAGATTTGTGACTTGCAAGGTATAGGGCCATGGATAAACAACGAATTTAACCGTTAAGCATATATATATGCTTTTCTACTTGCCGACATAGGAGGAAATATCAATTGACGAATTTTACCTGAAGAGTGTGCTTACACGAAACTTCGA
>JASKDV010182871.1:0-12334 GCA_032466395.1 Aegires albopunctatus
TGTAGTTCAAGGTCACATTGACCTTTTAACCTGCTAAACCAAGAGGAAATCAAATTTATTGCTAAACTACGATACCGGTAATATCTTCATCAAACTTGTGATTCAGTTTGAAAAAAAAAATGTAATTCTAGTTCTGTCAGTGAAGGTCCTTTGTATTAATTTTATAGTACAATGCCTCCAATCCTCAAAACCATCCAGAGCTAATTAATTGATACCCTTCCTCTTAGGTTATAATCATAAGTTGAACTCCAGTATACAGATAGCTGTTTAGCTGTGATTGAAAAAATATGTACATGTATTGCTTCTTTTTACCAAATTTTGGTCATTTTGAGCAAAGAAATATACATGTAATTTAAATTTAAAAAAATCAATTAAAAGATAGCTAGGCTTTGAGGCATAATATGGTGTTTGTCATGTCAGTGATTTTTTAAATTCGTTTCCTAGCCATGCGAATTGTTTTTCGCGTAATATTCCTCTTAGGGTTTCCATAAATCCTATGAGCTAAGCCTCTGTGAGCCTCAATACTGGTTGGCAGTTCTGCATGCAGGTTTTTCGGATTTCTAAATTTTCAGACGAACTGCGCCATGCTCACTTTGACCAATGGTTGTTGTTATTATTATTAATAATATTATTATTATCGTTGATGATTATGAAACAATCAGTATCTGTTTGCTTAACTCTAATTATTTTGTGTTTTTCATGAGATGTTTCATGTATTTTTGTAATGTGAATGTTGGCTTATAAGTCTAAGGCTAAGACCATAGTAAACTCGGCCCTCCGGAGTTTTGACGGCCGTCTCTCTAGCCGGTAGAACGGGTCTGTCAAAGTGGCCATACTAATCCCGGCTTTCATGAGTTTTGACGGCCGTCTCTTGCTGAGGTCATGTGGGGTCGTTCCTATCAAAATGGCGCGGACGAAAAGGGACAAGTCGTTGTTGTTGCTGTGGTGGTGGAGGAAGAAGAAAAGAGGGAGCCTACGACGTTTTGCTGTTCATCCCATCAACAGATGGAGACAAATGTATGGAGAATATCATAATCTGATGCCCCAACTGCGTAATCACACGGATAAGTTTCATGAGTACCTTAGAATGACACCTCAATCTTTTGATCATCTTCTCCCATGCAGCCGCTACAATATCTCTATCGACATGTCTCTTGTCACTTATGTTGTAAATAAAAGTTCTGAGCCTCCCAGCACTGATCAACTTCTCTTCGTCCATGTTTGAAAGGGATATAAGTCCTAAAAAAATTAGTAACAGAGTTCTCCCCCTTCCTTTTTCATTCCTGTTGACCCGGCAAACGGACGTTTTGCACAAAAGTCAAAATAACGGGTCAGAAATGCCCGTCCGGGCCGGGTTCACTATGGTCACCCACATCCGTCGTTGGTGACAATGCAGAGGAATTAAGCCGGGAATAATATTTTACTCAGCCGGCAAAACGGACGGCAGTAAAAAAAACGGGTTTACTATGGTCTTAGCCTTAATGTGATTAAACACAAAGGGATTGCTTAGTCTAAGAGATACCATAATCTCAATGTAAATAAAGTTTTAGAAACTGTATATAGCAGTTATAGCATATAATTAAGGAATTAAATTAATTTTTTCCTTTAAATGTCTGTTCCAAAGGCTCATTACTTCCTCTTCTTATATTAATTTTTCTAGACCTTGCAATATGATCGCCCAGAGCCAAAGTGGTACCGGGAAAACAGCAGCTTTTGTGCTGACAATGCTTAGTCGCATCAATTCCAATCTAAACTATCCACAGGTTTGTTTATCTCTCAATTTTAAGATTTACTCATTTCTGTGCTACTTATTTGTATTGAATTTGCTCTTATGATTGCCCATCACTGATAAAGTCTTGAAATAGATCATATCAGATAGGCACAGAGTAAGGAGACTGCCTGCTGGCTTCACATCCATGCATGGCTGAGTGGTTCCAAAGGGATGACGCATGATGGTTTGTAGCTATGCACCAAGCGGCGCTTGATAATACTTGTATCTTAGGCATGCAGTGTACCGGAACTTAGGACCGAATTAAATCTTACTATGTGTAAATTTCTTTGCTTCAATTATTGCTTGAATGATAAATTTGAATTAGGTATTATTTAAATTTAAGAGGGGACTAATAAATAATGATAAATAATATTTATAATGGGCTTTACCTCCGGAGAGCTCAAAGCGCAGTACAAAGGATATAATAGCAAATAATATGTGCAAAAATAGACGTACCTGTGTACAGTGTACTAAGTTATTTGGCTCTACCGGCCTTGATTCAGGCATAAATAACAAAATAACGGGTTTTCGGTTTAGACTTGAAATTACTCAACGACTAATGGTATTTGTAAAGCAAATATTCAGGAAAATTCTGATCTCAAAGTTGAAGAAGAGGATAACAAGCAAGAATGACAAAAAATCAAACAAAAACCACACATGATCGGATTTATAATTGGTACGTTTACATGTAAAAGTTTTACTGTAAAAGCAACAACATAGACAATAATTTGACATGTTAAAATATTACTGGTAGTTATATTATAAATCATCGTCAGAAAGACAATTACACCCTTTGATATTTTGTCAGGATCTTGTGCTTGTTGAATTTCTGATTCCATACTTAAATATTCCGTCATTAGACTTAATTTAAGTATATGTTGTCACTATATCATTTGATAATCAGTTCTGGAATAATATTAAGCAATAAATCTTTGTAGTATGATTAAAAGAGTGTCTAGATTACTTTTATCTAAAAGTGTTTACCCATCATTAGAAAATGTAAAAGCAACCGATAGAATACGATAACAATTATCTGGAAATGTTCTTGTTACTTTGGAGGAGTAACATACTACTTTGAAACTACAAATACCCCTAATAATAACAGTGCTTCCCATAAAATAGTTAAAACCTCACCCCCGCCCACACATAAAACAACAGTACACACATACATACATGCATACACACATAGCCTACATTCACGTAAACACAAACCCATGCAAACATACATCATACATATGATACATACATACAATGAAATGCATGCATGTATACATACAGACATACATATGTAAATATTTTCAAGGGATATCAAATGAAGACCAAACTTAAAAAACCGATATAACATCAGTACATGTACTTATTTATAAAGAGTTAAACATAATGAAGAAATGTAAAAACAACTTACAGTTACAGCGAATTACAGAACGCTTCATGGATAAAATTATACTGGTAATAGTAACTAATAGCAAAAATTCTCTTAACCCTTTGGTGCCTACAGCTGCCACCTAAAACATGTTCCCTGCCTGAGGCTGCAACAATAAAAACAGGAAAATAATGGTGGTCATACAAAATCTGCAATAACTTCAAAACCCTTTATTGAAATATCTCCAAATTTGGTGTGTATGCAGGGGTGTTACGCCTGGTTTAGGTAAATTACTTAGGCTATTAGGCAGTGTCAGCTTTAGTTTCGTTTCGTATCTGGAGCTGAACAGTAATTATTGTGCAGTGGTTTCGTATTACAAATATAGCCCGTCATTAAAGAGTTAAACCTTCTACACACCTATGCATATCACACTTAAATCAATATTAATACCAATTCATAAATGGTTAAATAATGAAGAAATGTAAAAACAGCTTACAGTTAGGCCTACAACACATTCTAGAGAGCTCTATGGATATTATGAAACTAAATATAAGTGGCAGAGCGGTTAAGCCATTGGACTCGCATGTGAAAGGTGGCGGGTTCGAATCTCATTAGACACCGTGTTTAACTCCTAGGCAAGGTTATTTACATGAATTGACTACGTTTGCGGCACTGTTCTTACGGCTGATGCTAGGTAACGTTAAATACCAAAAGACAAATTTCCTTCTGGGATGAATAAGTGGAATTTTATTTATTTATTTTGTATAAAAGCAAAGGTTCTCTTAAAGCTTGCTACACATCTACAGAGACAAATCACTCAGATTGATCCATTTTAGACAGTCATCAGATGAATGGAATGGTGTGGATGGGAAATTAGATGCAAATCTGCAGGTTGTCAGGTATCGTTTAAACCTTTGGCTTGCTTACACATTCTATACCGCATGTTTGAAAATGGGCGACCATTATCCTTTGATGTTCGCCGGCGCTGAACAGAATTTCTTAATTTTATCAAAATATCAAATTTTAGTCCGATTAATATACAAATTACGCTTTTGAAGACAGCATGCTTGAATTAGCAGTCTTTGTGTAAACAGGTCAATTAATAGCTTATTTAAGGTTTTTGGTCATATTTATTTCCTTTATTCGTGTACTGTGCCCCTTGTAGTTGAATCGAGCGTGTTGATGAATGAAGTAATTCAATATTCAGTAATGTAATATATACATCACTACTGGCACACTTCTGAGTCATTAAAAAGTTTGCATCACTTTATTACCTTATGTATACAATGGCATTTTGGCCATGCTCGGACCTTTACTGTTCACAAGAATGAAGTAGAATAAAGCTAATGGATCAAAATTAACCTACCTGGCAGTTACCTGCCGTAATTTTGGTGTTTGGAAAACCTGTCATTTCTACAAGACCAAGATAATAATTATTAAGTCAGCATGCACCTCTTGGAACACGGTCAGGCCCTGCAACCAACAAGTTTTCCACTGTTTATCTGTGAGCTTTCGGTTGTCACGTTGGTTTGTTCAAGACGGCGTTAATGCGCCTGCAGCACGAGAGGGCTCTTTATATATAGCTCTTTGAGATAGGCAAGTCTTCATTAAATATTTAATAGTATGGCATGACATAATTACCTGAGATTACCAATCATGGTTGACTGGGTTTATTTATGAAACAAACAAAAAACCCATTTTGTTCATATGATGATCCTTTTATGTTATTGCTATTTCTTTCACCATTTCTCCCATTAGGAGTTTGAAGTAAAGAGACAAAAGATCACAATATTTAGTGTAATTAGATACAGACTGTATTTATGATAGTATTGATAAACTCTTAGCTACTGAATAACCTTTATGAAATGTTTACCCTATGTTAAAATGTCATCCTATGTTAAAATGTCACCACTGACTTACTAGTGTAAAAATTAAATAACAATATTTTAACGCAATTCAAATGTATTTCCTAATCCCAAATTAATCAAAATACCTTTCTTGTTTTTCTTTCATTAGTGCCTATGTTTAGCCCCAACCTACGAGTTAGCATTACAGATTGGGGATGTTTTAAAAGAGATGAGTAAATTTATGGTTGGTGTAAATATCAAGTTTGCAGTCAGAGGGCAAAGAGGTGAGTTATATTACCGTAGAGAGGTTTTGCAGATTTAAAGATGAAGTAAATTGCTTATATTCCCCTCTCTTAAGTACAACCTGTTTTTCATGATGAGGGATTGAAAAGTAATAAAGTTCCAATGGTTGGCTGGAACACTCCTTAATAAAATAAAAGCATTTTCTGAAATCCTTCACCTAAGGTTTACTACCTATTCTGAATCAATTTTGTTTTTGTCTACAGATGTATGTAAGTTTCTGGTGTGGAAGGGAAGAGGTTGGAGGCTCAGCTCTAAATAAAAAAAATTCCTGTATCATAATTCATAAAACATGGTTTGCTTAAGAAATATTGAAATTTGCTTAGTATTTTTTATTTCAGTCACTAGGAATCAAAAATTAGACAGTCACATAATCATTGGTACCCCTGGAACTGTCATGGATTGGGCATTCAAATTCAGGGTGTTTGAATTGAGCAAGATTCGAGTTTTTGTTTTAGACGAGGCAGATGTAATGATCAGCTTGCAGGGACACCAAGATCAATCCTACAAACTACAAAAGTAAGTGATTGCATTATTATTATTATTATTACATTCCAACCCGATTATTCCAAATTCCCACTTATTCCAAATGTTTTGAAAAATGAATTTTTTCTTTATAAGATAAAATGACCGGTTAATCAAAATTTTTATCCGACTCGACCCGCTAAATCAAAATTTTTACCTGACTCGACCCTCTAAATCCAAATTTTTACATGACTAGACCCGCTAAATCCAAATTATTACCTGACTCCACCCGCTAAATCCAAATTTTTACCTGACTCGACCCTCTAAATCCAAATTTTTACATGACTCAACCAGCTAAATCCAAATTATTACCTGACTACACCTGCTGAATCCAAATTTTTACCTGACTCGA
The DNA here is from genome assembly GCA_032466395.1 of Aegires albopunctatus. Taxonomy (NCBI): domain Eukaryota; kingdom Metazoa; phylum Mollusca; class Gastropoda; order Nudibranchia; family Aegiretidae; genus Aegires; species Aegires albopunctatus. Next base: position 6,159 of record JASKDV010182871.1, read on the forward strand.
CCCGCTTAATCCAAATTTTTACCTGACTTGACCCGCTTAATCCAAATTTTTACCTGACTCGACCCGCTTAATCCAAATTATTACCTAATTCAACTCGATTAATCCAAATTTATACCTGACTCGACATGCTTAATCCAAATTTTGTTCAGTCAGTGGAAAACAAATATTCAGACATGATGAAAAAATGGCGGACCCGAGTTCGTATAATATACAATGCAGAGGGCAATGTTCTCACTCAATGCATGCTATACACCCAAAATTGTAAGCTCACTACATGAAATTAGGCATTTTTGGTTATTCAAAATTCCCGGTTAATACACGGAAAACTTGGAGAAAGATATAGGCCTCTCTAACTTTCATTTTGATTCTCTCAGCCAAAAGAGATATAGAATAGATATAGAGCGAATGTTTCCACAATGACACATTATGTCCAGTTACATGGAACCCGATTTTCAGCTCACTTACAGTCTGGTCTCTCTAATCTGGACTTCTGTTATTCGAATCCCTCTGTAAATCCGAACAATTTTCTGGGAACAGATTTTGTTTTTATTATTTCTTAGTATTCCCTAATCCGGAAATTTCTGCAATCTGAACAAATTGCCGGGAACGGATGTGTTCGTATTAGAAAGACCAGACTGTATTTTCATTGTGCCTAATTTTTGTGAATTTTTAGTTTAGACTTGGAAAGGAACCTATTTTCTCTTAAAATCTGTCACTTTTTAAATCAACAGTTGTGCTTTTACATTAGATTATCTAGTCTAGAACTAAATTTAGAGTTAAAGATAACATTAGGACAGGGCCTATTTTAGTAAATTATAAATTTTCTAATCTATTATTGTGCATCCAGAGAGTAAGTACCATTTTAATTTTACTAGAAAAAGAATTTATTTTAACTCAAAATTTCTTTACACTTTGCAAGTACAAACCTTTAGCAATTCTTCGACGTAATCACCACCAAGATTGAGACATTTATCATAACGTAACACAAGCTTTTGAATACTCTCCTCATAGAAGCTTCCTGCCAGTGGTCAAAATCAATTTTGGTTTTTTTCTTGCAACCCTATACCAAGCAATACAATATTGCATTTTAACCATAAATTTCACTGATCTGGAGGTGAATTTCATAAACCTTCAATTGACGAGCATTTGAAGAATGAATTGCTGATCCGATGATGCACATTTAGTGAGTGCAAATGGTTCTTACTTTCTGGACAGACTGATATTTCTATAACAAAATTAAATTCTAGTCTAGATCTCTGAATCTTTACCTAGATCTATATCTATCTGTATCTTGCTATTTTGATTTTTAGATCAAGATCTAGAAAATACCCTCCTTATTGCAAAGAGAACTCATTTTTTCACCCCTAAATCACTCATTTACTTTACAAGAGGCGTAAATTCACAACTAACGGCTTTCGATGATTCTCAGGGTAAAATGGAAGAGCTAAGGCTAGATTCACTTCAAAATGGCTATTGCATTTGTAATATAAAGGAAAGAAAATCATTCGTCATCAATTAAGAAATGACTTGATTGAAAAAAATCTTGCTGTCTTGCACAACTTTGGGTGTTGCTTCCCACCTTCAGTGCAAGTTTCAGAACAATTTGTGAAGCGGTTTTGGTGTAATTGACGGAAAATGTTCACTCATGCACAAACAGAGGATCTTATAGAAAATTAGGATATAATATTATCATTGTTTTCTTGAAGAATTTAGGCCTAGCTCTGATTCTAGAGTAGAATTATTACAGAGAAATAATTTTTTTTATCAATAGCTACTTGTTCATATAACTGTTTAGAATGCAACACATTGCTCTCTTCTTATATATTATAGAATATGTCAAACTGGATTATATCCCATGATGTTGTACTGCAAACCTGTTTCAAACAGTCTCTGATATTGTTTTAGCTTATTTTTGTCTAAAGTACATAATCTCATATCTAATGCTAGTTTAGGCCCAGGGAAATGGTCAAGATTGTTCATATTGTTGGGAAAGTGGTCAAGATTGTTCATATTGTTGGGAAATGGTCAAGATTGATCATATTGTTGGGAAAGTGGTCAAGATTGTTCATATTGTTGGGAAAGTGGTCAAGATTGTTCATAAATTGTATTTTTACTTTATCAGGGCTTTGTCAACGGACTGCCAAATGTTGCTATTTTCTGCCACCTATGATGGGAGTGTAATGGAATTTGCTGAGAGAATAATTCCCAACGACCCAGTCATCATCAAACTGAAAAGAGAGGAGGAAAGTCTGGATAACATTAAACAGTACTATATAGAGTGCTACAATGCAGAAGAGAAATTTGAAGCTTTGTCAAACATTTATGGTGCTGTATCCATTGGCCAGTCCATGATTTTTTGTGCTGTGAGTGTCTCAAAAACTATGAATCCTTATTTTAATTTCCCAATTGATATTTTTCATTGACAAAATCTTCGGCTTGATTTCTTGACATTTTTCTCATTACCTCCAAGCATTTTTAATCACAGGTCCTTGTATTATATCATACTCATTCCCAAAGGGGGAATTGAAGAAAAGCAATATGTTTTTTTTTTTAACTGTTGACCTCAATGCCATAATACAAATGTTTCATCTCAATTAAAGAGATGATTTTTATTATCTTTATCTATTTTACAACAGCATTATGTTAATGCAAATTCTCAGCATATGTCTACCAGAAAATAGAATTTGTTTTGAGAGAAAAATGTAATGAATTATATAAAATTTGGTAATTTAACATTTGAACAGGCACACTCTACAAGCTACTTTGGCATTAAAAATTGCACTTCATGATGTTATGAGCTATGGAAAATCTTTTTAATGAGGAGAAGATTAAACATTTACTTTCTAATTACACATCTCATAGTAAGATATGAGAAAGAAGGGGAAAATTTCTTGAAAAATCTAGTTATACCTATTTATCTAGAGTATTAAAACAATGTGCCATTTAATGTGCTTTCATAGACACATAAAGAATTTCAAATACATTTTTTGAAATGATTCTATATCAGATGTAAAGAGCATTCTTATATAGTGCTTTCCCACTAAATGTGCTCAATGCACTTTACAGAGTTTCCCTGGCAGGCCATTGCAACCCAAAATACTTTTCAACCCCCTGAGAGGGCATACAGAGGTGTGACCAGATGAAAAACACTTCTTTCTAGCATACTGACAAGATCTTCTTCTACCTATAGCCAGGTACCAATTTTACACCTGGGTATGTGAAGAAATGCATGTAAAGAGTCTTTCCCAAGAACTCAACATCACGTCCAACCGGGATTCGAACTTGGGACCTCTCGATCACCAGCCCAAATGTCTGCCACTAGACCACAATGCCACAAGATAATGGAAAATATAGCTGTCAATGGAATGGAAACTAATGAGCTTACATTTTAGATAAGTAACATCTATCAAGGATTACCAACTGGATTTCTCAATTATATAATTTGATTTTAATTAGCTTGGTTGAGAGAGTGTATTTCTGATAAAGTTAAAATGATTTTTTTTAAAAGTCATGTTTTTATCTTCAAATGAGCAGACCAAAAAAACTGCTTCCTGGTTGGCAGAGAAAATGATGTCGGCCAACCATGCTGTAGGCCTACTTTCTGGAGAGCTTGAAATTGAGCAGAGGGCAGCCATTATCAAAAGATTCCGTGAAGGAAAAGAGAAAGTTCTCATTACAACAAATGTGTCAGCCAGAGGTGTGTATGATTTTATAAAAACCAATTCGCTTTTGGTCATTGTTACTATTTTAATATTTTTGAATTAATCAATGATCTCTTACTTCATTACTTGTTTAATATTAGTTACTTTCTCTATTCTTTGATATTTGATTTTTTTTATGGGACGCCTAGAAGTTGTGTTAATTTATCCTTATTGCCCTCTTCCCTGTGCATACTTTATCATTGTAGTTGTAGAGAGCCTACAAATTTGTGATTAATCAAGATCTAGAAAAATAACCTACTTATTGCAAAGAAAATTAATTTTCGCACTCCTAAAGCTTTTATCTACTTCACAATAGGCTAAAATTTACAACTCATGGCTTGCGATGGCTCTCAAGGGAATTCCCAATTAGGCACTAATGAATGAACTAATTGTTTTGTCTTATGCTGGACACAAAACCAGTCTCTCTGCCAACTTGCCAAAGGCCAGTTAGGTCACACTGACCTAGCCACGCCAGTGCGTTCAAGAGTTCACTGACCTTGATTTCTTTCTTATTATCGCTGGTATTAATGGGAGAAGTAAATAACTTGCATTGTTTTGTACGGCTCTAGCGGTGTATCAAATTCAACTAAAAGTGATGGTTTTTGATTGCCAGGAAGCTACCCATCACACACAACAATTTTTTTAACAGAAAATGCGCCATATCACCTTTATAATAGGGTCGCAAGTTATGGTCAAGTAAAAGGAATATTTTGAGCTCATTTTAATATTTACATTGTAATTATAAATAATGTTTAATTTTTGTCACACAAAGATTTTAACTCTTGTCTACAATGAAAGGAAATATATACCCATGAAAAACAATTTTTCCTCTTAGCAATGTGGACGTTGCAATTTTGATTTATTCCAAGCTTACTATGATTATTATGATTATCCACTACAGAAAAATAAATACTATAACGCATGAACTATGAACACAGAAAAGATTTCATTTACATCTTATTTACATAATTTTTACAGTGGATTTCACAATCAGAAAGCAAATTCATTCCTTGGATGGGAAAGGTGATGCTTTGTTACCTTTGTTCTAGACGAGCAATTATAATATTTTGACTCACTCAGTCGACGCCCAATTAAAATGGTGATATGCGTGGAATGCAATGGTGTTCCTACAAATAATCCTACCAATAGTCTAGGAATGGATTTGTTTAGAAAGTTCTTTCCAAATTATATGATTGTCATATTAAAGATCTAATAATGATTGATGTTTTGAATGTCCTGAAACAAATCTTCTCTAATGGGTCTTGAATGTACTACAGGAGATGGGTGCAGGGAATATCTGAATGTATGGTTAAGTGTATTATTTATTTAAGTTTATAGATTCTAGAATCTAGATTTAGGAGTCTCATCACTTATTTTCTAATGGGCATCATGTTTATTTGATTGTGTGACAATTGTATCAGTTTGTTACGTGCTGTAAACTACTGACTGAAGTTACGGTACTTGTGACAATGATTGCCAGGAAACGATCTACTAAGGTCTAGGCACATTCTATTATGTGGGGCTAGGGCGTGGTTCTATTTTGGGTGAGTATCGGGCGTATCATAACGAAACTGGACCTAATACGGAAATACATTTTTTTGTATGTTATTATTGGTATATTTGACGACTTTATTTCGACACATTGTCTCTGCAAATCTGCCTAGTATCATGGAATAATCGTAAAGTTGCAAGAAAGCTGGTCACGATAATTGTCAAAATACGAACTGCTGTTAAATATTAAGAATTTTCACGAAGGTAATCGTACAAGCCTTTGTGTTAATACGACCCGTTAGCAAGTAATAATATCATGAACAGAAAATTGACCGCCTAGATCCATAAGTAAAGTGTTATAACACCCGTCAGTATAGAACTATAGTAGTGATTTATTTTTTACTCATTGGGTTATCGTGATTTTACTTAGTGTTGTAATTGTGTCATTCACAGAGAGAGAGAGAGAGAGCGTTTGCGTTGCATGCTTTTGTCTCTGGGTGTGTGTGTGTGCATTTGTCTTGTAGATAAATGAATGCATACATTTTGGTGAGTATGTCTGTAGGACTATTTGTTACATGGAAAGAAAATCTTGATAAAAGGATAATCAAGGAAATATTTGTTATAAAAAACAGACTTATTAACGGGGAATTTAATGGTGATCACAAAATTAGCCAACCCAGGTTGAAAAAAGGGCATTAAAATAAAAACTAATTAGATCTTCTCTGCTTGCAACATTGAATGACTAAGTATCTTCAAAATATGTAATTGACGATCCATCTGACAGATTCATCTGCAGGGAAGTAGCAGGCTTTAGTCATTGAGAGAAGTTCAGTCTTTTCAAATGGTCCTAGATCTATACTACGAGCTAGGAAAAGATTTAAAGATATGGCATTGACCAATATGATTGTTTGGTGGGGGGGGGGGGGGGGGGGGGGGGGGGGGGGGGGGGGGGGGGGGGGGGGGGGGGGGGGGGGGGGGGGGGGG
>JASKDV010182882.1:0-12329 GCA_032466395.1 Aegires albopunctatus
TGACCGCGTTGGACAGGTGACCGCTATGAAGAGGTTAAAAATATAGGAAAAACGCAAGGGTGTCACAGACCAGTGGCGGTTAGTACAGGTGGCCGCTATGGAGAGGTGACCGTTAAGGCAGGTTTGACTGTATTTTCATACACATTTGTAGGTGACTACCTCAACTATTTATTACATGATGCACTGAACTTACCATTATTGTCGATTTCATCATCATCTTCATTAACGTCAGCATTAATATAATCATCACTATCATCGTTATGAAATAATGCTGTTAATGTTCATACTATTGCTATTATTATGAATGCTATTCGTATTATCCTGATATCTGTATTGGATCTCCATTATTGGCAGTAAAAAAAAAGAAAAGTTAAAAATGCTGCTTTAAAAAAAAGTCAACCTCATTTCTATTCCCGTAAAAACAACATGTATTGCATACCATTTGACCAATCCAAAACAGACAATTGGTAAATTTTATTGATTATAATATCTCATGTAAATCATCTATCCATTTCATTATCTTTATCTTTATATGTGCCTTGGCTACTTTTCTCCTCTTCTAAAACCTTTTTCTTCTACTTCGATTTTTTCTGTTAACTAGCTCATCATCTTACGTTTTCCATGGGCTCTGTCGTAGAGCCTTTAAACTCCAAATAACTAACTAACTAACTGAATTAGCTTCAACAGCCACCTCATCTTCATTTCCAATGGCTGAAACAGCTATGATGAAGATAAGGCAGCAGCAATATCACTATTGCTGTTTATTCCTAATACTAATATTTACTATTTATAGCTACAGAATATTTTTTTGGAAAAAGGTCATTTGTGCTAGTCAGCAAATGAGAGTATGATTTTGATCACTGAAATGTTGGCTGCTATGCGTCATGTCATCATGCTTCTATCACATCTTGCTTGTTAAATGCCCTTTTTTGTGTGTGTGTGCTTCTTTTCCTTTACACCAAGTGAAGAACTTAAGATTTAATTTCATTGCTGATATCCCTACCTCAGCTTTTTTAAAATACTCTTATTAATTTTCAGATGACTGATGAAGAGACATTGAAGGTATAACCACCTTGCCTTCATTTTCACGTTTTATTATCTTTAACCAATGTTCTTATCTTACTAACTGCCTTTTGTGGTTTTGCATGATAACCAGAAGAAGTCTTGGTGCAGGGCAATTTTGTTTCATTTCGTTTACCGTTCTTTGTTTTTTCTCGTATTGCTAACAGTGGTGTTTTTGGTTGATTTTTTAAAAAATATATAATTTCACCCCCATCCTGTTTTTAAATAGCTATTTTTTATTTTTTGTGTCTTTGATGTGGATGTGTTTTATTATTTTAATTTTTTTTTATATTTCAAATGATAAGGTATGGAATGTTATGCATTGTGCTTTTTGTTTTCTGTGGTTAAGGGTTTGTTTGTGATTTCAGTTTTGTGTTCAAATCAGAGAATAGGAGGGAGAAAAGGATTATATAGAGCGGTCTTATGTTGTATAATTCAATGTTATGTTCCTTTGCATGAATTTTTAAACTTTTTTTTCTCCTTTTATTTTTAGATAGAATTCCTTATAAATTAACCCAGTGTGGTACTAATGGTTACGTGATTTCTTCCCTAAATTGGCTCTTTCAATAAAACTGTTTCCTTTTCTCTCTGTCATTAATTTTGTTCTGTCATTGTTTTCATGTTTTCTCATTGTTTTCTAAGATTTGCATTGGGTTTGTAAATGGGTGTACATTATAGTTAGTCTATTCATACCATCATATATATTTACTGTTGATTAATCTTATTGTGTTGTAATATCTCTCTTCATTTTTCTTAATTTCTTTATAGTCACTTTACATTCGTCATATTTACGTTCCTTCTTATTTATTTAAAAAAAATCTCTAGTCTTATCTTCCCATGTTTTGTTTCTTGATTTTTGAAGTTTCATTTTTTACTTTTTTAAAAATTTTTACCAGAATATTATTAAATATGTTTATCATTTTATTATATTGAAGTTTTTTTTAAATTTTTTGGTTTTTTTGTTTGTTGTTTTTTTTGGTCATATATTTTATTTTTTATTTTTTTTTGGTCTACTTTATTGTTGCTTTTATTCCCATTCAATTTGTTCTATTGTTCAAGTCTTATTTCTATTGTCAAAATTATATTTATCCCTCGTATCAACCTTAGCTAGAATAATGTATTTATAACCATTTTCGTATTTGTTCTTAATTTTTTAAAATTCAAGTCATACTGTGGAAGATGAATCAAACCATGGATGATTTGATGATCTGAAATAATCTTGAAATTGCCCAGTGCTGATAATAACTTCAAATGAAACATTTTTGCATGATATAGAAAATAGTTTTCTATTTGAATTTATTTAATTCCACAATCTTATTAGGGACACACCATGATGAGTCAATGTTTTATTCCTCATTGATATCTCATCGGCTGATTGGCCTATTTGTGGCTAATATTCAGTTACTGCTTTTATGATTTTAAATTTCCAAATTACAGTAGTTTACAATAAGATTAGAAGATAAAATAAAGTAATTTTACTCTGTATGCTATACATACCGTATATTATATACATGTAGTGAATTGAGTGACACAGTTCAAAGTGTTTTAGTAATGAAATGAAAACTCCATTTTCGCCTCCATTCCCACAAACTTTAACTTCCTTTAATTTTCTTTCTTTCTTTAATTATTATGTTAATATTTTTTTTCATAGCCATGGAGGTTTTACAATGATATACATTTTTTTGCAGTACGTAGTCTCAATGTTCTACACGATGGAAGTAAAAGAATCTTTTGCTGATCACGTTAATAAGCAGAGGATTAAAATTTGATCAAGAGACTTTTCTTGATCTAGTATATATGTGATGTGCTGTTTTATATGATTATGAGAAAATTCATAATATACCATGCTGCAGTTTTGCAAGAAATTAGGTTCTTGGCACTGATATGAAGAATATGTATCATCCATCAATTTAAAGAAAAAATAGAAAAATGAATAAATAAATGAAGATAGAGGTTTGAAATGAATGAAATAAAAACAAATTTTAAATCTAGATCACAGACAGAAAAGTCTCTCAGTTGACACTTAAGAGATAAAAATTGTAGTATCGAATCTCAGGCTTTTTGTTTTCATTTTTTAGTTTGTTCTATTTGTTTAGCAAAAGAATTAAAAACTCCTGATTAAAGGACAGTTTAATTGATAATTTATTCACTAGTTTCCACATTTTAATTGTACAAAATGCCCAGTGGCATCTCACTCAATTCAAAGATAGTAAAAGTTGATATAATATATTATACGAGATACATTGAAGTTTACACTATATAAACTAAATAAAAAATGACACCACACACTAGTTCACTGGAAAAAAAAGACCAATTGATTTAGTGTATAATGTTTTGAGTGTGACATTAATGATTCATTAACAAAATTTGCATTGTTAATGTTGCTGGTAAAATCTTTCTCCTTTTCTATTCACGGTTGATTATGTCACTACTTTTACCACTACCATTACAACAACTGCAGACCTGCCATTCATTCAGATGTAATCAGAATATTCAGATTTTTTTGTCATTTAAAAAATGATGCAACTCTGATTTGTAAGGATCTCTGATTTTTATTGCTTTTGGTGGGCTTCCACATTGTGCCTACAAACTCAACATGTCCGCAAATGCCCCGAGCTCGTGAAAACAATGACTAAGAATAACACACACATTTTGTGAGGAATGCACAAAAATGTGGGCATGCATTGTTCCATCAGAATGAATAATAGGGCACCTTTTGCCTTTTGGATTGTTATTACTTTGATAGAACAAGTTGCTGTTGTGATGCTGCCGTGAATTGTAATGACTGGCGAGTGTCTTCATTTTATTTTATTCTGATTCTGATTATTTTTCCAAAATTAAGATTTTTTTGTATATTTATCCTGTTTATGCTGTTGGACGATATGGCAGGTCTGCAACTGCTGCTGTTGCTGCAGCTGTTACTTCTTTCCAGTGCTACAAGTGCTGCTTGCTACTACTGCAATTGCCATCTTAATTAATTCTATGTCTTCTTCATAAACAACTCTTACTCTTACTCGTGCTTTTTATGCTGCTTATGGTGCAGCTTTTTGTAGTTGTCATGACGGCAATAATCATCAACGTTAAAAGAATCGTTGAGAAGTAAATAGAAATCTGTAACCAGCCAAGGAGTAGCTTTATATTCTCTTATCAGCACAACTTTGGATTCAAACTCGACATGTTAGAAATTGAGACAGTTGATCTTTGTTCCCTTGTCATTAAGCAAATAAAAAAATGCTTTTAAAAAAAACACAACCCTCACAAGAACAACAAAATTGATCCGAAAATCCCTTTATTGATTTATATGGCATTGCGATGACAGAATTTAATTTGATTTGATTTTTTTTCTTTCTCTCTTATAATATATGTCTTTTTTTTAATGTTTTGTTTTCTTTCTTTTTTAGATTTCTCTTTGGTGTTTCCCTTAATTTGTCTATCGTTTTGTTTTTCAGCCTTCTGTTTTATGGTTTGTTTAAACTTCTCTCTTTCCCACGTTTTATTTCCAAAAGCTTCAAGAAAAAGAGACAGACTACGATGAGATGGAACAATGGTTGGCAACCCACAGTGCCGCGGTAATAACACACTCCCTCTTCTCTCTCCAACCCTCACCTCTCACACACAGTGCCGCGGTAATAACATACTCCCTCTTCTCTCTCCAACCCTCTCCTCTCACACACAGTGCCGCGGTAATAACACACTCCCTCTTCTCTCTCCAACCCTCACCTCTCCTCTGCCCTCTCCCATGTGTGTGCCGATACTCCTCTGTTCATGCTGAATGCTGATGTTGCCTTGTTTGCTGTTTACAAATTGCATACAACAAACATTTTTGGATATCTTTTATTGTGGGAATTTAATGGGTTTCAATTCCGTGTTGACATTAAAGATTTCTATTGTTGATGACTTTTGGCTTAAAACCTATGCCTTGTTAAATCGATGACCAGGTGCTCTATAGGTTTATCATCATTACCCTTCTTATTATTGTTATTATTACTATTATTATTATTATTATTATTATTATTATTATCATCATCATCATGATTATTATTATTATTCATCCAGCAGGAGAACGGTGCTAAGCCACAAGAGCCAATAACAAGTTCAGGTGAGTGAATTTTGAGTGAGACTTTGTTGGTTTTCCTATGATTGTTTTAGTTTTGCATGAATTAACATAGATTTTAATTACTGATTCATTAGTAGAACTACATCTACCAGCCCTATTTTTAAAAAGCTTTTATTAGATTTGTAGAATATTTGAGAGCAGGAATGATTAATGGAAGAAACCCTTAATGCACAATTTGCTACAATGCTTGTTCCAGCACATTTTTGATTGACAGTCTACTCTCAATGTGAACGACACTTCCGATGTAATAGGACATAATTGGCCATCGCTTTATTTGAGTCCGCTGTCATAGCTAATTACCATATGCTCTATTTTTACTAATTCAGTGGTTTGAAAGGAACTTTTGGTTGTGATATTGGATTAAAAATAAAATTTGTTTTTTTTTAAACTTTAATTTTCAAGAATGATTAACATTGATGTATTTATCACAAACAAACCGTGGTGATAGCCAAATTTAACTTGTAGAGAATGCAGTAAATAGTAAACAAAAAAAAAAGAGAAAAAAGGGTAATTAATTGACCTTTTACGGCAGTACTTTCAATTTTTCAGCACATTTGGTAGTTGAAGGATTGTTATAATTACGTCATTCTTTCAATCTCTTGGAAGCAAAATATGTTGGGCTTGCAGAAACAAGTGATCTTGCGGAAGAAATAGGTTGGCTTTCAAGTGATGCGGGATGAATTTATTTGGTACCTGCAGATCTAGGGTTAAGAAGCAAAATTAATCATTGTTGTTGAAAAATAAGGAGATAGAAAACCAGTGATTGATATTAAGTCTGAAAAAAATAAATAAATGCAATTGGCCTTTTCTAACCTTGTTAAAAATAAATCGAAGCCTGTTTGACATGGCAAAAATATTCAGCTTTTCTTTGAAAGAAAAATGTATAGAGACATTCTTTCAAACAACTACAGTTTTCTCTAGAAGAAAGTTGATGTGATGAGTCTTAATGAATCTTTTAATGAAGTTACTTTTAGTGCATAGCATTTTTATGAATCACAATAGATCTATTCTAATACAAGCAGCGCAGATCAGATTCTAAGTATTTTTGAAAATCCTTATTAAATCTGACTTTTGACCCTAAAGCAGTGTAACAATAATTAATAAATAAATAGCTTTTTTTCAAGCATCTGTGGCATGCATACCCAGGCATTAGACTAAGGCAATATCTATTTATGGTATAGCAGCAGAATGTTTGGTAGTCTAATAGAGTCTACATTGTAGGCCTGATTAGAATTTTCCTTGTTTTTTTCTGAACGTCCTGATTAAATCTGAATTTTGAGCAGTGTAACAATAATTAATGAATAGATAGCATATTTCTGTAGCAAGCATCTATGACATACCCAGGCACTAGACTAAGGCAATATCTATTTATGGTATTGCAGCAGAATGTTTAGTAGTCTAATAGAGTCTACATTGTAGGCTTGATTAGAATTTTCCTTGTTTTTTACTGAACGTCCTTATTAAATCTGACTTTTGAGCAGTGTAACAATAATTAATAAATAGATAGCATATTTCTGTAGCAAGCATCTATGGCATACCCAGGCACTAGACTAAGGCAATATCTATTTATGGTATTGCAGCAGAATGTTTGGTAGTCTAATATTGATTAGAATTTTTCTTGTTTTTTAATGACATTAAATATACTGCAGCGCAATGTAGCTGCGTTGGTCGAGAAAGAAAGAAATGCAAATAAGATTTGGTGTATCAGGGAAGAGGTCACACTGCATGCTTGTATATAAATTGATGTGTAGCTCGAAAATAGTTTCATTTAGAGATTCTCGCTGATCAGAAACAGTGCTGGAAAAATGTTTCAAGACCAACTTCATTTTTTTTTTTTTTTTATGGAATAGACGAAGAGGAAGGTCCGCCAACAGGTGATAACACGAACAACCCTTATTTTATATCAATGCAAATTTATGTTTTGTTTTGTTTTTAATGACACAATGGTAGTCAATTTGTACACTTTTTATTTTATAAATTATGATTTTTAAAAATTACTTTTTGTAAAATCTCTCCCCTTTTGCCTCAATTGGTGTAGGTATGGTTTGTTTGTTGTTTTTTTGCCTTATTTTTATTTATTTTTTGTTTTAAGCTGTCTCTTTTATTTATTTTTTACCCTTTGATTTTGAAATGTCCTGGATTCTTCTTAGCCTGTTTGAAGTAAGTCTTTGTTTTTCTTTATTTTTTAAATTTTTTATTATTATTTATTTTAAAAATTGTTTTTCTTTTCTTTGCTGCATTGATTGATAAGTCAACAAATCTAAATGATGGTGTGTACCTTTTCATTTTAAAAACATTAAAATTTACAAGATATTTTGTGTTTTTAGAAATTGTCTTCTTTTGATTTGCCACATTAAGATAGGCCCTGTCATGTGATATGTTCAGCCATTTTAGATATGCCTCCAGAGGAACATGAAATGAAGATAGATTTGTTTTAGCATTACTGAACTACTTTTCTTTATCATAATGTCCATATTTGGTTTTTTAATTTCAATTTTAAACTTTGAATGAAATAAATTTAGCATTATTTTATTTTTCTATGTTACGATATAATTGTTTTTATTTTTATTACTATTTATGCATTTTGTAGTGTTGATGAGAGATGGCAGTGTAATGTGAGTAAGAATTGACTCTACTCGTGAGAGAATTTAATGGAATAGCAGTTTTATCCAACAGGCACACTGAGGGGGTTAATTGAAGGTTCGAAGTCAAGACAGAAACGTAGGAGTTGAGTCTGTGTCTTATCTTGCCTTCAAATTAGAAATCAGTCTCTTTGAGGAGGCAATCCTCAGATAGATTTTATTCCAATCTCAGAGTGTCACTGATTTCAGAAATTCTCTTCCCTATGCATTTCTATTCATTATACTCTTCCTCAGATTAACTGGAATCATTCTGTAAAATTATGTAATTAAGTTAATGGTTTTAGCCTATGATTTTGTTTGCATGCAGTTTTCAATAGGGCCTTTTCTGTTTGACGAGGGTTAATCTCATTTGGTACTTGTTGTGGCAAACCTTTACTGTTGTAAAAAATAGAATTAAGGGCTCTAATGCTGTATGGTTATTAAAGGGTTATCGCAAATATTCACTGTCTAGTTGTGTTATTATCAGCACTTTATGTAGAGAATTGAATAATTGAAAAATTTAAACAAATCTTGAAGCGGGCAGCCTTGATTGATAGTAATGTGTCTCTTCTAGCTCAAATGACTTTTCTATGAAGATTTTTAAGAACGTAAAATAGTATTGATATTGGTAGCTGTGAGTTGACTAAGTGAGAGGAAATAAGCATTTAAAAAGACAAGTCATTTGGGCCTTCAAAGAGGGTTTGCATTGTCTTCTCAAGACATGTTGAATATTTTTTAAATTTCTAGTATCAACATCAGATTAAAACACAGCCTCAGCTTTACGTTTCTATCCTGACTTTGATCTGAAATTTTACTGGTTGCACACATCAGGGTGAAGAAGTTGGATATGTCTTAAAACATTATTTCAACTTTAAAGAAAATTCTTTAACTTTTTAAAATTATTTCTTTTCTGTTTGTTTTGACATTATGTTTTATTAAGCAAAGAAATAAGTTTTGACCTGCACTTATGCAAGGTTTAATTTCTCTGATTTTTATTTATTTATTTGTTGTTGTTTTTTTTGTTTTTTTTTTGTTTTTTTTTGTGGACACTCTCTAAAGCAGGCAGGGCTTTTTGTTTCGTAGAGGAAATGTCCTCAATGAATACTTTTTGTTCGGTTGCTTGACTTTTTAAAGAAACCTTTTTTTTTACACTTGGGGCATAAATCTGAGAGGGGCTCTCTTCTATTATTTTTCATTGGCCAGAATTATTATATTTAATTTTCTTTAATTTATTATTATTATTATTATTATTATTATTACTATTATTATTATTATTTCATTATTTCTTCTTCTCAGACTGTCTATGCAGCAATATTTTGAATTTTTATTTTTTAAATGTCTGAGTTTCATTATATTAAAAACACCCTGCTTTATTATTTTTTTCTCCTTATATCACAGCTTCGTCTGTTTTAAGCAACAGGCTTTCCTTTTATCGAAGGTTTTGTCAAAGGGATATTATTTTTTTGGAATTTACTCGGAAATATGCTGATAAAGAAAACCATACATATCAGATAACATGTAGTATTCAATAGCTAATATTCATCCCAAGTAGACATTAGAAGAAATGATTGCCTGTAGAATTATATGGCAAAGGAAATGGCATATTTGAAATTAAAAAATGCTTACGCTAGTGGTATTCTGATAATTGATTTGAAAATAATCTACATCTTTTTTTTAGATGCCTTTTACATCATGAAAATTGTCACACTCTGACTTACTCATGCCTTTCCCTTCTAAAGGGCAAAACTTTTGACAGTATAACAATGAAATTTAGACATTTGAATGATTTATACAATATTACCCAAGAGCCAATAAGCCACTAATCTCTTTTTTGTGGCATTTTACCGGCACAGGAAAGAATCTATCAACTCAAAGGCTGCCGGAGAGCTTGTAGAGTGATAAAGTAAAATTTAAAAAAATTATGTAAAAGCCTTATCATACAATTCAGGCCATGTTGAAGAGATTGTTGATGGAAGATTCCATCTCTATCAGGCTGGATAAATGCTCTGTTTTTTTCTTCTTCTTTAAATAAATTGACTAACTCAATCAGATTGAGTATTACTGTCAATACGCCTAAAATGAGTATAATGACTACCCTTTTTATTTTACTACAATAATAGTGTTAATTATTAACCAATATAGATTAATTTTTATTTGGGAACATCTCAGATTTGGGATTTGAATGATTCATATCAGTTTAACATTCTCTGGTATGCTAAGATTTTTGGCAATGATGGATGTTACTCATTTAAAAATGATATTGAGTATGTCAAACAAATTATTATTTTAATCTAGATGATTTTTCTGGTCATTATAAGTCAGCTATCTGGAGTTGAATTTCTGGAATGTGATGTTATCTGCAAAAGCAGTAATATCTCATGTAGAGGATAGAATTAGAATGAGTGTTTAGAGGAAGCAACATATCTCAATACCTACGTTGAAATTAATGTGTATTTATGTATTAGCATTGAAATTATATTTTATAAATTAGATGAACAACTTTCACTCCCTCCCATCTACCCACCCCCACTCCCCTTCTCCATCTCTAAATTTGGCGATATTCATTCCTTTATGGAGATATTCACTGCATTTTTTATTCTCTTTCTCTCTAGAGTTTGACCGTTTTTTGACAGAGAGGACCACAGCTTCAGACGATGTACCCAACATTACTGCTCAGACAGGTCAAAATGTGAGAACGGCTCGGACGTTGCAGAAAAAAGATGAAGACGAAAATCCATTATTTGCCTTGTAAACAATAAAACAAACAAACAAACAAAACAACAAAAATGATTATTAAAAAAAGAATCCCCCCGAAAAAAAAATGAAAAAAATATTCAGCAAATATCCATTCCTTTCCTGTAATATTGTGTATCATATCTTCTCATTTTAAAGATGCCTGTATAATTAATTTTTTTTCCTCTCATTTTCTCATGGAAACAAAGCGACATCCTGAGAATGATCATTGAATCGCGCATTTCTAAGTGTTAATAATGATAACTGTCTTTCCCATCAATATTCAAACAAACTAGGTGGAAATCTTAACCAGACAATGACATGTTTTATGTGGAAGAATGAAGTTGGTTACATGGAGAAACTGAATGACTGAGTGAATTTCGAAAGAATTAAATGAAAATTTATTGTTTTTATCTTTGTGTGGCCTGCACTTGAATAACAAAATAAAATGTAAGCTTTTGATACTCTATTACATTTGATATAATTAAATGAGATGAATTTTGTAAAACAAATTTTATAAATCTCGGACGCATGAAGAATTTCACATCATGTTCGTTTTAGTATTATGTTGAACATTTTATTTTTGGGATCAATATTGTTTGCTTTGTATTGATTATTATTTTGGCTCAGCTTCCTCTCAAATTATGTTATTTACATTTGCACTTTAATATTCTGTTTTAAGAATCATATAATTTTGTATAGATGAGAAAAAGCCTTATATATTTCAAGCCATGTTTAAGAGATTGTTGATAGAAGATTCCATTTTCTAACAATGACTGCATCAGGCTTGCTAAATGTTCTGTTATATTTGGTAACGTCTCAGACTTTGAAGACTTCGAATGTGTTTTCAAATTTAGGAGAGATGAGAAGTCTTGATATCTTGATTTGGGGAAGAGGATGATCTAGATAAGTGGTTGCATAAGTCTGAATTGTATAATCCTGATAGTGATGTCATTTGCAAAAGGTCGGCTGGTCTGCTATGCGTTAAGGTAAATTTATCAAGTTAAACACATCCCGTAGAGGCATCTATGGTTTCTGCTTTCTGGAATAGTATTTTTATTCACAAATTTGTAATCGAAGGAAGATATACTTTGAATAGGAAAAATAAGGGCAAGCTCAAAGGTTCTGTCTTTTACATGAATATAATTAATATTGACAGCAAGCAAGAAGCTCACTTGGATTGCTGCTGGGTGATTAGGTTTTATGAATTCTTGAACTCAACCAATATGAATACCTTTATGAATTCAACCAATATTCAACTGGTATGATAGTGAATTGCCCTTTAAAATTATATTTTTTTGGTATAGACTGAGTGCTTTCATTTCCATAAGATTGAGGAAATGTAACCCTGAACAACTTAAAAGCTCCTTCAAGATGATTCGATAAAATTCCCAACTAAAACGGATCTAGACAATGTCAGAACTATAGCTCACGAAAGAAATGCGTGGTTTGCTTTCATGTCAAAGATAAGGAAAACATCATAAGCTTCAAGGGTCGAGGACACTGATAGAGCAAGACAATTAGTAAAGTTAGTAAGTCAAACTGAGTGCTCATCTTTAGCATATTTGTTACAGGATTCATTTGTTTTGCAGAATTATTATTGGTATTGCTGTTGTTAATATTGTTATTATTATTATTATTGCTGTTGTTATTATTGTTAGTATTATTGTCTCTATCATTATTGTTGTTATTGTTATTGTTGTTGTTATTGTGGTCGTCGTTGTTGCTGTTATCATTGTTCTTAATATAATTAATACTGTTGTTGCTGCCGCTACTGTTGTTGTAATTATAGTATT
>JASKDV010182893.1:0-12329 GCA_032466395.1 Aegires albopunctatus
TCTCTCTCTCTCTCTCTCTCTCTCTCTCTCTCTCTCTCTCTCTCTCTCTCTCTCTCTCTCTCTCTCTCTTGATATTCATAATGCATGTACATGTACAAGTTACCATCTTCCAACTTTATATATTAATATGCCTTTGTGTGAGTAAGAGATCGTGAGTTTTAACAATTTAAACTTCTGAAAGCAACTGTAATATATCATGTACAACGATATGATGGAAGTTCTTATCAACAGAAAGCTTATTTGGCCACGGTGTCTTATTTTTCTTAGAACATGAATAAGAATATCTTGTTTAAACCTGGCTGTATTGTATATCCAAAGGTTCTTATCAACAGAAAGCTTATTTGGCCACGGTATCTTATTTTCCTTAGAACATGAATAAGAACATCTTGTTTAAACCTGGCTGTATTGTATATCCAATGGTTGTCGCCACACTTCTTTTGTTGAGTCAACCCTCAGTGAGGGAGATTAAGCCGGTATAGATTGTATAATTTTCAATGTGACTACCGGCAATCTCTTTCGGTAAAAAGACTATCACATAGCCACTATGTCGTGGTCAGACAATAACGCCCAATCTGTCGGTTGTTAAACCTCGTATGTCGTTTTCTTCTTGGGATAGACGAAAACTCCAATGTCGGCTTAACAAAAAAGAACCCACCAAAATTATTTAAAGATAAGACACTTTGTCCCATCTACCTTACTTGACTCAGGTGTGAATGAGTACCTGTCCGTTGAGACAGCGTTGCCTGTGTCTGAAAATTGTATAAGCGGCTAAGAGGCTGCTGGTCTTATCCTATGTGTTCCGTGTTGCTGTCGGCTAGGGGAAGTGTAAAAGCTCTTAGAAGCTGAGGTTCTTGACAATAAGCGCTATATAAATGCAATTAAAAAAGCAACAAATTAAAGCATTAAAATGGTCCGGGAAAGACAATTTGTAATACAATAGGAATCGCAGAATCCTTACATTATCATCAAAGTCAATGACGCTATCTTCTAGCTCTATGGAAAAACGGCTTTAGTAAAATTCTTACCTAATTCCAATTCTATTAAGTTAAAACAAATGTTGAAAACTTTTATTTTCTTATGACTTGGCTGCAAGAAAAAATTACATAAAATGAACTAAAGGTTTGGAAGAAACTTAACGAAAACTAAGTAAACATTGCTGTACGAACTAAAAAATTGTTTGTTAAAGATTTTAGACGGAAGAATGATTTTAATAGTAGAGAAAGTCGTCATATGTAAGAAGCAGGTATGCAAACTGATTATGTATTTATGTAAGTATATAATATTCATTGAATCTATCTATGCATTGGATCTATGTGCACGTCTCTGTGTATGGCAAGAGTTTTTGTTTGTCGAGTTAACTAGTTGTCAGTGAGCAAAGTCGTTTACATTCCAAACTATAGAACCAGGAAAGGAAAGAGATCTTTAGCCTGCTTTATTTCACCCCGGGTTTCTTTTTTAGAATGATTGCACCATTTGATAATCGTAAGTAACGTTTTGGTGTTTTCGTCTTCATCAATTCTTGAAGATATTACGATATATCACATTTTAATATCTGAATGAATTTGCAGATGAGAGTGGCCACCTTAGAATTGATTCTAAAGTGCACAGGTATCCGGTGAAGCTTTTTCAAAAGAGGTTTTGCTATGTAAAATCCATAAGTTACACTAGGGCAGATCTTTTAGCAGGAATAGTTTTTCAGACTTTATCTAGATCAGTCTGCCACTATGATAACGGCCTATCTCATCTTATCTGAACCAACTCTAAATTACTAAATACAAATAAAACAAATATTGGTTGATAAATATTTGGTTTTGATGCATTGCTACCTCTCTACCACTTTCATGAGCTTAAATCCTCTTGAATTTTTTTCTGGACCATTTATTGAATGATAGAAAGGTTGTAACTGTCACATCACGATGCACACAAATTAATTAACAGGAACACCAGGTATAATGCTAAATACGTTTATTAACCATTGTGGCGAATAGGATAGGAAGAGGGAGAGAGGGTAGGCGGGGTTACAAATGGAAGTGGTACCATACGCTATATTAATACAAGATACACATACTTGGCATACAGTTACATTAACGTTGTATACAGTGATGAGAACAAGAAACCAACACTGTTTGATTCTATGTGAAGGAATCAGAATCAGACTTTTCCTTTTTCACTGACAATAATATTTCTTGACACTTTGCGGTAATCAACAGGAAAAATGCAGAAGATTCCCTCATAAATTTCAAGAAAGACGTTAGGTTTGTCTCAAAAGGTGAAAGCTTCACATGGAACTGGAACATCCTGCTTACAATTTATCTTCTTTTTACAGTAACATTAATAATGGATTTTAACTTCTCTGGAGGAAGTAGTTAACGTCTTTGAGTTTGGTGCTATAAAGACTAGATTAACATTGTTATGTAATAGAACATAATCTTTTACATAATGATTGCAGGCTGCAGAATATGACCGCTTTGAAAGTTGATTCTTTAAAATCCTTTTGATTGCTTTCGAAATTTTGCAAAATGAGTGGATAATATCAAACTGATTTGAATGAATTAAAGATAAGTAGACCTGTTAATAATGGTATAATTTAGAGAAAAATACCTACAAACTTCTCCTACTCAGACGTATTGACGCTGTCTCTCCTCTGAGTACGCAGGAAAAGTCACGATCTGAGGGAAAGGATGTGTTTCTGGTCAACCACACTTCCTAAAAACACACTGCCCAGGCGAAGCACAACGTGCTGCATCCATGGTCAGATACTAAAGTATTTGTATTTTCCTGATTGTTTACCTTGCCGTACAATCCATCTTGGTTGAAACTACTCTCGTATTATGATGATTAAAAGTATGTAAGGCTTCTGAGAATACTGAGTAATGCAATATTGCATAGCATTATATGTTGATGTGCATTGGAATATGAGTGAATGGGTGCGGGTTTGAGTTTTTTTTTTAAATTTTTTTCAAAATATGACCATGAAACATTTCTTGTCAAAATGGGATAAATGAAAAGACTGATTCTGATACTTGTCACCTTTTCTTGTCAATATCTTTAGGTAATATATTATTAAATATACCAAACGTATTGTTATATTCTATGCGAGAAAGAAAGATTATGAAGCCCTTAAAGTGACGTAAAAGTTACTCTTATATAGCGTAGTATCCACAGAATAGCCGTGGTTTACAATGCCTCTTATACTTCCCTGACCGACAGCAACACAGGACACATAGATCGGGACTTGATGCCTATGAAACACATCGACAACATCCGGACATAGACGATGCCAGGTACTCATCACACTTGAGTCGAGTGAGGTAAGTTAGTAGGAAAACGTGTCATACTTAAGGACACATCACCAATAAACTACAGTTATCGAGAACTTTAACGCCAACCGAGATTCAATCACATGATGTCACCCATCCGACCGAAGTCAGTGAAGGTGATGCCGTAGTATTCTCTTATTTGAACTATGTAACTACAAAGCAGCTTAAATCTCGAATATGTATAATCCATATATATTTTTGAAGATTTGACGCAATAATTCTATGATGGATATACCGTACTTGGTTATAAACGTTTATGATTTACTACTCTTGAAGAGAAACTTTCTAAAACAATGAAACTGTCCATGTCCCACCACGAATCTATGAACAGGATCGAATTCAGTTGCTGGTGATTTTTATGGAGCTCATTATGCAGAGTTGCATTTACGTCATCACCTAGTATTGTAATATAATTCTGTATAGCTTTTGGTGGATCGTTAACGACCACACTGTAATATCGTGTGCACCAAGCTGTAATCGACCCTGATATTACCAAAGTAGTGGACATGGGTAAAATTCAATACAACAACAACAACAAAAAAAGAAGAAGCTGTAATCGACTTGCAAGGGACTCTCTACAATGGCTACCAACACAGAAAGCTGATCCAGAAAAAGTATGGAAAATATTTGCAAACTCAGTTTGTCGTAGCTCGACCACGCTCACTCTCACTAAGCAGACTTGAAAAAAAGCTGACACAAGCTGTTGAAAGCAATGCACATTATCTCAAATAGTTTCGCAGTTATTCTTTATCTAACAACTAACAACGATGATTGTCAAAAATTCATCATAACAGACATAAATTTAATGTGGTACATAAATTTACAAGGATAAAATAATAATAATTATCCAGTGGTACGAATGAATGAAATTTGAAAGTTTAAAACAAATTATGTTAATAACTAGCCCCTATATTTACTTTTTGATCAATATCTCCATAACCATAACCACCGATAACAACTGTGCCTGTGTCTAAAAGACAAAAAAACATTTGTATTAAATGACTTGATGAGTTGCCTGACATCAATCGTTTTAAAAAGTTTTGAAAAAATAGTGAAGGATATTATTTTAAAAACGGTTAATGCCAATCTCGATTCCCTGCAATTTGTCTTTAAGGAGATAGAAGCGTTGAAGATGCAGTGCTAGTGTTTCTGCATAGCGTTTTAAAATACCTTAAAACCTCATTTAATGGTAACAACAGCTTCTAAAACTTAATGTTTATCATAGCATCGTTGCATGGATCCATGCATTTCTAATCCATAGATGATAAATTAAGCTGAACAACAGCAAATCAAAAATTGTAAAGACTATCACAGGGGCTCTCCAGGGATATTTACTATCTCCCGTCTTGTATAGTATTTATACAAACGAATTTCAAAATGACTTTAGGTACCATATCGGTAATTAAACAAAATGTATATCCAATGTGCAGATGACTCGTCAGACAATAGACTCATCTGCGCATAGGAAGATATATATTTTGAAGAGGTAAACAATTTTGTTAACAGGTATGATGCCAATTTTTTAAGAATATATGTTTCGAATAAGAAAGAATTATTTTTGATTTCAGGAAAGAACCAAGATTTCTTTAAAACAACTAATGATCAAAGGAGAGACAGTATTCAAGAACCAAGACATAATCATCGATAATAAATTAAATTTTATCGCTCATGGAGAAAACATCATTAAAAGCTAATAAAAGAATGTAATATCTAAGAAAATCAAAAATCTTCGAGGTTCATAAAAATGTGGTTATATTTTACTCTGACAATAACAACAGTTTAATACTTTTTGGCATCATATGCTTTGGGGGTAAAATACAAACAACGCAAATAAAGACGTTTTTGTTTTTTAAATTTGATAAAATTAAATTATGAACAGTGCAGCAAAGTCACAGGCAGCACCCTATTATCCCTTCGAAATCTGGTAACTTAACAAATGGGAGATAAGGCTAAGACAATGCGAAATTACAAAAGCCATCTTAATATTTCGAAAAATGTCGGAAATCTGAAAGAAGTCGGCTCCTCTCATTGATATATCAAGAACAGAGAGGTTCAATACGCCATGTGAGATATATAAGTGATAAATGAATTAAACTTCTAAAATGGTTGTAACAAGAATAATGTAGTGGTTACGGTAATAATTATAACATGTATAAGAAGAGTTGTATTATCTGCTCCTTGGTGTTATTGCCACTGCTTAGTTATGATATCTTAGTGATAAATTATTGTTATTCCTATATAGACATCTTTTTAAAAAAAATATTTATTCACATAATAATCCATAACATATTATTGCTAAAAGATCTATTATTGTAGTATTGACTTGGAATGAACTTTTGAAATAATTACTGTGACCATGAAACATTTATCGTCAAAAAAAATATCTATAACGATTCTGATTCTGATCTATCAAACATTTTCTCGATCAGTCTTGCCGCTATTATTTAAGGCATTCACCAAATAAACTTTGTTTTAGAGGGCAGGAAGGTTGACACGTCCTGGGTTTCAATTAGATTATTATAAATTCATTCGCTGATATCATGTTACCGGTGTATGTGACCTTTGAAAGCTGATGAATTTCAAGCGCCTTTTTCCCTTAAGCTTTGGGGGGTCTTCCAGATTCGGCTTGAGCTTTGCCACAGGGCTTAACAGATCGACTCTTTAGGGATATAGCTTTAGACCTTTTGCAGACGTACACTACGAAAATTATTAACGCCACAACCACCACCAAAATAGCAAGAGTGCTAGCAGTCCAACAAATCCAATTAGAACCTGTGAAATACAGAAATTGAGTACAATTGAATATTTCATATTGCAACTTGGTAAGGATTCAAGACTACATAAGAACAATTAACAAGACATGTTTGGAGTGATTTTTCTTCGTCTTAGACATAAAGTGCTGTTATTACTTCTATGCATTGGAGGAGGGAACCACTAGACAGTTCAAGCAGTTGATTTGTAATCTACATCTAGGACACCCGTGCAATCTATTACAGTTTCAGATTGCAAGACATGTGTTATTTGTGTAATATTATGGTAGTTATATATTGTTTATTATGTTCCTAAGGCTTTACCCGAACATTTTCAAATGTGATACATTAAACAGATGAATAGAACATCGAAATTTATTTTTCCAAGAAACCGTTGAAATTAGTCAGATTACGTACCGAGGAACACAAGGTGGTCTTTTTCTTTCAAGGCCAACATGTGGCTACCGATGGCTCCAGGACATCTTCTTTGCCTAATGGTCATGACACGGACAATTAATATGGCCGAAGGACAATAATATTTGTGTTATCGTAATGGTCATCAATAATGCATTCACTGATGGTCCTATATAATCTTTCCGCCTGATAATCATATAACTACAGCATAGTTGTCGTGCATGCGGCTAACGGTGCCGTCGGACAGTCCTTCTGCTTCACAGTCATTATGTAGACATACATGGCCCAAGAATAGTCTTTCTGCCGAACATTCATCAGGTAGGCATTGGTGGCCCAAGAATAGTCTTTCTGCCTAACAGTCATCAGGTAGGCATAGATGGCCCAAGAATAGTCTTTCTGCCTAACAGTCATCAGGTAGGCATAGATGGCCCAAGAATAGTATTTCTGCCTAACATTCATTAGGTAGGCATTGATGGCCCAAGAAAAGTCTTTCTGTCTAACAGTCATCATGTAGACATACATGACCCAAGAAAAGTATTTCTGCCTAACATTCATTAGGTAGGCATTGATGGCCCAAGAAAAGTCTTTCTGTCTAACAGTCATCAAGTAGGCATTGATGGCCCAAGAATAGTCTTTCTGCCTAACAGTCATCATGTAGACATTCATGACCCAAGAATAGTCGTTTTGCCTAACAGTCATCAGGTAGGCATTGATGGCAAAAGAATAGTCTTTCTGCCTAACAGTCATTATGTAGGCATAGATGGCCCTAGAAAAGTCTTTCTGCCGAACAGTCATCATGTAGCCATAGATGGCCAAAGAATATATTTCTGCCTAGCAGTCATCATGTAGCAATAGATAGCCTAAAAACATTCTTTCTACATAACAGTAATCATGTAGCAATAGATGATCAAAGAATAGTCTTTCTGCCTAATAGTCATCATGTAGCCACAGATGACCCAAGAATAGTCTTTCTGTCTAACAGTTATAAAAGTAGCCATAGATGACCTAAGAATAGTCTTTCTTCCTAACATTCATCATATAGCTATAAAGATGACCCTAGAAAAGTCTTTCTGCCTAACAGTCATCATGTAGCCATAGATGACCCAAGAATAGTCTTTCTGCCTTACAGTTATCAAGTAGCCATAGATGACCTAAGAATAGTCTTTATGCCTGACAGTTATCATGTAGCCATAGATGATGACTCAAGAATAGTCTTTCTGTCTACCAGTTATCATTTAGGTATACATTGCCCAAGAATAATCTTTCTGCCTTACAGTTATCAAGTAGCCATAGATGACCTAAGAATAGTCTTTATGCCTAACAGTCATCATGTAGCCATAGATGACCCAAGAATATATCTGCCTAACAGTCATCATGTAGCCATAGATGACCCAAAAATAGTCTTTCTGCCTTACAGTTATCAAGTAGCCATAGCTATATAGATGACCCAAGAATATATCTGCCTAACAGTCATCATGTAGCCATAGATGACCCAAGAATATATCTGCCTAACAGTCATCATGTAGCCATAGATGGCCCAAAAATAGACTTTCTGCCTAACAATCATCAGTAAGCCGCTTATGCCCCAAAAATAGTCTTTCTGCTGAACAATCATCAGTAAGTCACAGATGTCCCAAAATAGTCTTTCTGCCTAACACTCATCAGTAAGCCACTAATGGCCCATGAATAGTCTTTCTGCCTAACATCCATCATGTTGGCATAGATGGCCTAAGAATAGTCTTTCTGCCTAACATCCATCATATTGGCATAGATGGCCTAAGAATTGTCTTTCTGCCTAGCAGTCATCATGTAGCCAAAGATGTCTCAAGAATTGTCTTTCTGCTAGTAGTCATCATGTGGCCATAGATGGTCCCAGGACAGGCTTTCCACCTAATGATCATCAAGCGACCATTGATCGCACGGGGAAAGTCTTTCCACTTAACAGACTTTATACATCAACCGATTAGTCAAGTACAATGTACAACGTTTCTGCATACAAGTCATCGCATGAGATCACAGATGGCGCCAAGCCTGCCTAACATTGCAGCCCGAGAAAATGCACTCAAGACCAAAAACTAATGTCTTATTATTACGTTTCGTTTTTTAACGTTTACGTAACAAGATTTAAGTAGTACTTTTTACTTTTTAATGAGAAATATTATTGTACATGCCATGGGTAACAACTATCGAGCAATTATATAATATATTTCATGTATTACAACATTTAGGAATCTCTCGCCTGAGCACTTGGTGGCCTTGTTAGACTGTACGGTGGTCACTTCCTTGGAACTTGTAATTTGGAATGTCGTGTTCAGATCCATTGTGGAGGCCCCCACTGGAATTGTAGGATTAGTAGTTTTCAATGTGAGTGCAACAGTTCTAGTGGTGGAATTAATGCTTTTTAAAGAAGGTGTACCCGTTGCAGTTGTAAGTACCATAGTTTCCAATGTGGTGATATCCATGGTCGTAGGAAGGTAAGAAGTTTTTAACGTTGAAGCATCTGTTGTAGAAATGGTAATGCTCGGGGAACTAACATACGATGAAGTGCTCACAATCTCCAGCGTTGTATCACTAGGGGTTTCTGTAATGTTGTTTTAAAAGAGTAGAGTTTCTTTATGATATCAATATATTTTGATGTAATCAATAATATTTATTCCACCATCTTTTCAAATAATTAATAATGCGTAAAACGTTTACGTTGATTATTCTCATCATCATACTACTCTTTGAAATGATCACAAATAAGGCAATAAAATAAAATATAATCAAAACCCTACATTAACTGCCCAAAATGTCAAGGAGATGTCTTCAGTCAATTCAGTAACTATTATGTCATACAATATAGACCTTGACTTATTCCCCCCACCCACTTTAATGCTGTAACAACCCTGGTCACCATCCACCCCTCCCCGCTGCTAGGTGACCTCTGGGTCCCAATAAGATACATTAACATGAGAAGATTCAACGTCAGTTCAAAGTTGACCCCTGGCTCAGGGGAAGCCGTGGTGGCTGTTATGCCCATGCCTCTCCCTACCCCTCAACCACAGCCCCAAGGTATCATATTCTAAAGTCTTTCTCAGTTTGATGAGGAGTACACAGATGTCCCTTATTAAAGAATTGATCATTCTCATCATCATACTACTCTTTCCCATGATCACAAATATCACTGTTGCTGAAAACATCTACCAGGTCAACGTATGTATGACCTATTTCTTCGAATCGAAACATGAAGCGTTATTCAGATATCTATATCACAATAATCCACAGGACATGCACTTTAATTTGATTTGATACAAAGATACAAAATATATAAAGATTGGACTAGATCTAGCAATTACGAAGAGTACAATACGGATAAGTCGGAAAACCAGATTTGAGAAAATGCCAATCGTAGATGGAAATCCGATTTCAAAGATGGGTGGATAACTAAACACTACAAGACTGTTGCTATTATTCTACCAATTTGCATCAAATTTTACATATGCTGACTATGGGATAATATCTGACAATTGTTAAAAAAACAACCTTCATTGTAATTTTAATGTACTATAAAGCCAAGCTGCATTAAACTTCATTCGGCATGACAAAAACAATTCGCTTGTATATTCAGCCAACCGATTTCCTAAGACTTATCTTCCTTTTGGAACCCAGCCTTCACACAAAACCTCACCCCAGTAGGATAACTACAACCCGATGGAGCATTACTCTTATTAAAAGTCCCCATTTACATGCAAGGAAATTTAAATACCTCATTCTGAACACCTGTCCACTCATTCGTGTTAATCTTATGACCAGATGGTCATCTCAAAAGCCACGAAGAGGGTCTTAGCTTTCTAATGATACCTAAGGGGTTCAGCCTTGTATCAAATTTATAACTCTAATTTGTCTCTTTAAAGTTGTTGAGGGTTTGTTTCCCTCCAATTATTTGGACGAAAGGGGTTTCAAAATGCATTTTTTATCCTTTACCATGTTAATTTCACTAACAACATGTTTATTCTAAGAAAGATAAAGTGATATTCATTGGGAAACAGGCATAATCTTTGATTCGATGGCAATGTTATCTTTAAACCCCTCTAGATCAAAAAAATAAAATTAAAAAAATGGATTGAATAAGACTCGCGCGACATTATATAATGTATGCTTCAAAGAATAAGTTCATAAAACTAAATACAGTGACGACATTTGTGTTTGATAATGGGATTCGATACTGAGACATTTATACTACAACCAATTTCGCATAAGAATGCCAATTTGAGGTATTACAAACTACCCAAAGACATCAATTGTCATTTTCGTATCGCACATTTTCCCGGCTAAATAAGTGTGCAAAGAAAAGTTCCAGTTTAGACATATTCAAAAATTAAATATAAAACAATTATTTGGTTCATTGGTATTTATTGATATCTAATATCAATCGATATTTACCATATTTTGTACTTTCGTTATTGTTAAGTGCCTATGGCATAAATGTGATAAGGCCTTTAATTGTGTCTAAGTTATTGAAAAAATGTGGTTTTCCGTAATTAATTTGGATGAAATCTGGGTTCAGAAAAATGCTTCTTTTTTTTATCATTAATCATATTAATTTCACTAAAAACGTATTTATTTCATAAAAGATAGGGAGTTGATTATATGGAAACAACCATAATTAAAAATTCGATGAAAATGAAATGTTTATCTTTAAACGGCGCCAGCTAGATAACGGCCCACTTCGAAGAAACAGGTCAAAAATAGAAATTTAATAATGATGTTGTCTTTTACACCACCATCATCATCATTGTTATTTTCATTTAACTCATGCCTTATTTCTACGTTAGCTGTGGCTTCTCTGTTTCATCGTACTTACCAAGTAGGTATTCGCAGATAAAGCCGTGCGTATTAAGATTACAGTCTTTGTCTTTCCATTTCAGGATTACAGGCAGCGCTTGGTAAAAATGAGCACATGCTTGTCCCTCGTGTATTCCATCACGGTCATTTATATAAGGCTGGAAAGAGGTCTGATTGATGGAAATTAATATTTCGTTAGAATAAAGGCCTGTTTCAGATTTGAGGACAATCTAGAGAGAATACTATCAATTTTCCCTCACTGCCAATCGACGGAAGTAGAAAAAAAGTAATGACGTAAATTAATTAACGATTATTTATCTTTAAGATAAAACATTCCATCACCTATAAGGGAGAGCGATATACAAACATACCTCTTAAAATAGAAATCAGTGTATGGGAGGGATATTTGTTTTTGTTTGTTTTTCTGTGATTTGTTTGTTTATTTGTTTGTTTGCTTGTTGTTTATTTATTGTTGTTATTTCTTTCCATTTTCTTTTTCTCTCTCCTCCCCCCCCCCTTTCTCAATCCCCCGCCGATTTTTTTCTATATTCTTTTCCTTTTTTCCCCCGTTCTCTTTTCTTTTCATTAGGCATTGTTTTGTTTTTTTTGTTTTTTTGTTATTGCCTTACCTGAAACAATAGCAATCAATAATGTATATAGGCGAATTGGCAAAGGACAAAGAGGAAAATTTTACAATGAATTGATATGCCTGGATGATTATGTTGTTATAATAATTAAGGGTACCCGGTACTTTGATTATAACATGTACATGAACAACAACAACTTAAAAAAATTGGTAGGCATAACTTACAGATGTTTCCTCGTCCAGCCACCTCCAATACCCAGTGGTAGAGTCTGTTTTTTTGTAATTCAACCCGATCCAATATTTTTGGAGATTCAATGGTTTCACCAAGCCTGTAAATAAACTTTGTATTCAAATAGTCTTTCTCTCTTTCTCTCTCTCTCTCTCTCTCTCTCTCTCTCTCTCTCTCTCTCTCTCTCTCTCTCTCTCTCTCTC
>JASKDV010182915.1:0-12328 GCA_032466395.1 Aegires albopunctatus
TTATTATTATTATTATTATTATTATTATTATTATTATTATTATTATTATGACATTAGACTATTTATACTACATGTAATGTGAATAACTAATTCATTCTTTATATATATAATTCTATACCTTAATCAATTCATCATTGAATTAACATAGCTCATCATTGTCATAATAATATTTTGAATAATGATTTTTCCTTGCAATTTGTTGAACATCCCTTACATGTTTTCCTGTATTGTATATTATAAGTTACCAGTGTATTGAATAATACATAAATGTCTTTTGTTAACTTTCAAATTATTAAATTTCCTAATGTTTCTTTTTCAATTTAAAACATCTTATGCCATGAATTGGTATAATATTTCTTAAACTCAAAAGCAGGATTGAAATTATCATAAGTAATTATTGCCACTGACTTTACTTCAATTAGACATGTGCATGAAATAGCCTATTATTATGAACTATACAAATCAAAATCTGTACTGCAATTCTACAGAGATTTCAACTCGTTCATATCAATATAATTTGTCCCTTTGGAAGAAATACAAAAGCCAGATGGCCATAGAAATAAACAATTTAAGATATTTACATTTACACATGTGTTACAGTGGCTCAAATTGTAGATTCTCTGTACAATGTATTACATTTACAAATTACATACTATATTATATATGTCATATGCATGCTGTACTTGCAATATACGCAATTTATTGCAGTTATTACAAAGTAATTTCTTTTTTTAATCAATAATAAAATGCAGTAAGTGCATAATTAAGAGATTTCCATATAAGCCATTCATAATATAAAGAGATTGATTTATAATGTATTAATATCAACTTTTCCTTCTACTTCTAGAAAAGAAATCGTAAAGCATTAAAACAAAAAGTAGATCTTCTCTAAAGATCGCTGTTGTTCTTGTTGAGTTATTTTGTTACTTCATTTGCATATTTTTTTTCTTTGTTGAATTCTGGGGTTTGGTTTATTATTTTACTATTGTTATTATTATTGTTTTATTAGCAATCAAAGACATCAACAAAACAAAATAGTCAGGGAATGTTTTCCTCTTAACGAATTTTTGTATACATTTGTGCTTGTATAACAATCTAAATTAAAGTAAAAATAAAATTAAAACAATCTTCAAACAAATATTAACACAAAAATACTGATTAGTTTTCAGGAAGCACCATCTTTAATGGAAATTCACAAAGTGACAAAAAATTTTATGGAACTGTACATAACATGAATTATATTTACTAACAATTTAATTAGATGGATAATATTTGCAACTGAATAAAAATAAGAATCAAAGAAATAAAGGAAAACATGAAAAGCTGAAAAAGATTGTCAATTATAGAAATTTAAGATAATGCTCTTTCAAGGAAATAAAGGCAAAATTTGATTCAGACAATCAAAAATTGTGAAACATTGAAACTTGAAGTTAATTTTGAAATGAGCAAATCAGTAAATTAAATTACCATGGCAACATCCAGTTGTTTCATTTGTTTGATTAATGATCTCAGGGTTGTGAACATCATGCTGGGATATAATGTAAGAGTAGGACTCCACATTATGGGATAAATCCTAACGTTTTACTACAAAAACTGCAATGCAGGGCACATACATTAATAACCAAATATGTGTTCATAAACTTCATGAATTTTCCTATTTTTTATTTCACAATATTGATTTAAACTTATTGAATTGTACTATTCCCATTCCAAAACGACACCATTTGACAATGAAGTTCATAGATGGACAACTCCACTGAAAAATAGACCAACTTCAATGGAAAAGAAATAATTGAATGTGAATGATTACAATAAAATTTACAGTAGATTCAACTTATCTCTTATGCAACTTCTAGAGTAAAAGCCATTCATCCATCAACCATTGAAATAAGTTGGCTGAAATCTGATACATCTGTTATGTAATGAGTAATGTAGTAATGTGTATCTGACCATCAAAAGAAATTATCTAATAAAAAGAAATAATAAAAAATCAAGTCTTTAAGAAAAGAAAATCCTTCATCATCAATATCAATTTCCCTTTCTTCATAGAATCAAATTTTGTTGTCATTTTCTTTAAAATAGATTTCACTGTTTAGCTAGTTTAGACCAGGAAATACAATCAACATTTCAAGCATACAACATTAGTTGTGGCCTTTTAATGTGGCTTACAAGTCATAGCTTATCCTTCATAGTGAATGGAGTGGTATGCCTCATGATAATCCATGTTGTGGACAAAGCACCAAATTGGTCACGTTTTTACCCTAGATTTAGCTGGTACATCTAGATAAGTGTAAAATAAATTGTATTAAGAGCCTTTCTGAGAGATCCAAAGCAGAAACAATTGCTGCTGGGATGTTATCTAAAATATCATCTTGAGACCAACAGCCATATCACTAAGTCATTGATACTGTAAGTTCTCCTGATTCATCGTAAAGGGACAAAATGGGAGATATTCTGTCACTGAAAGACTATTCATTTTGGCAATGGATAATGTAATATAATAGGATGAAATCTTCCTTAAAAGATGAGCAGAAATCACTGGTTTAATGAATGGAAATTCTTATAAGATCTATAAAAATGTTTTCTAAAGTAGAAGTTTCCTCTTTACAGTCTTAGGCATTATGTTTGGATCCAAAGCAAAAGCTATTGCTTGAAATTTAAGGAAAAATTCTAAAATGTATTTTTTTTAAAACATGATTTCCTTTAGATGATCTATGACTATCAAAACCATTTTCATTGACAAATTAAAAGTATGGAAGCCGTTGAACTTAACATCAACAGAAATAGAATGAAAAGTTTACTCTAACTCAATGCCACCTAAGCGTCCCCAAGATGACTCATTGCCTAACCGTGCAACTACAATAGGAAAAGAAAGAAAATCAAGAACAACTTTCTTTCTTAAGTCAAGGAAGGAGCAATGAGTATTTGCTTGCATATAATGAGCAGTAATTGATTTTGATTGGTCCTGCAGGTACAAATAATGTACATGCATGAGAGACAATGTGATGGTTAAAAGTGAAAGTTAAAATGTCCACTTATAAAGTGCTTATTTGCCAAGGCTTCTAAGCCCTTTACGATGACTTTTCACTTGGTTCACTTAGATGTGATTGGGTTAAATTCAATGAGAACTTGAATAAAGATCTGTGTTTCCAGTAACAAAAATAGAACTGTTCATTACAAAGTAATTACACTAATTACATTTTTACATTGAATGTGTAAAACATTACACACTTACACATACACTATTTGTAAAGGGATTCAATAATGAATTCTATAATAATCTTCCTCTGCATAGAGATGAGCCACAGTAGCAGTAAAGGACTTTGTTAGGTACACTTCCTACTTCATAATTGTAGTCCCAGGTGAGTTCAGTGCCTGCCCTTATGTATCTGGAAATGGACACACCAATAATTACATGTATTTTGATGAACATAAAGAACGCATTATGGAAAAAAGTAGAACCGTAAAATTCTGAACATATAATAGTAAACTTGTAAAAGAATATGTAAACCAGATCAATGCATTTAAAATGAGGTGCTATAGGAAAAAAGTAAGAATACCATGGCAGCAGAAGAAAGCAATGAAAATATCATAAAGACACTTAAGATTGGAAACCTTTATTTGATAATCACATTGAAGAGATAAAAATCATCATATTATATATGAGACACTTAAAAGAGCATAACGCCCTTGAAAAGATATTTCAGGGAGGAATGGTGGAGGCTGACAAGGACGGTGCAGACTTAGGAGAGGATTGTCTCAGGATGATTGGATGCATGCTACCATTACAGAAAATGGTGGGAGAGCACAAGATAAAACAGTAAGGAAGGATATGCCTTAAGGAAAAGAGAGAGAAAACCTTCCCTCAGTTATAGTCCTTCATCATAAAGGAAGAAAAGCAAATAGAGGAAAATCCTTAACATCAGATGTACGAAAGCATGTCAAAACATAAAGAAAAAAGAAAAAAAAAACCAACTCTATCATGTTCTTGGTTAAAGACTAAGATCAACTGTGATAATTATACAGATTCAAGTCTTATTTTTTTTAACAATTCAAAAAATGTGTAGAGCAACAATGCAATAGGGAACAGACCAGCATGGAAATGGGTATCTGCCACTTTTTCCTGCTCTTCTCACCCCTTCCCCCTCATCAACAATCACTAAAGTCATGGAATGATGATGATGATTATAAATGATGAATATTATTTTTCATTATAAATTTTGCTTATTCTTAAGATCTTGAAAAGACTGAAACATGGATAGGCTTTACAATCTATTGTCTCTTTTGGAAATCTGAAATACTTACTGGCCTGCAAAAAATGAAACCCAGGGGAAGCGGAGATCATGAGTATCAACAAAAATATTTTGTACAAATACATTGGGTGTGCAGCTATGCTGGAAAGGCAGAGAAAAGAAAAAGGGATTAGTAAGAATGAATATTGTGCCTAAACAAAAACATTTCTAGATACAGTAAAATCTCAGTCCTTAGGTTTTCCAATAATTGGACAGTGGAAACCAGTGGGAGCAAATCAAGCCGCACCCCTTGTCATTGCTCATTGTCTTTCATATTACCTCTACCTTATTCAATAGGGCAATAGACTTAAGTCTTAGAATCAGACATGATGTTCACCTGCAAAATGCTGACATCTTTAGATCTAAAGATACGAAGGAGAATAGTATCTCGTCATATGATGCAACAATAGTTTCCCCGTATGATAATTTCTAGAAATGATGGGTGATGCAGGTGTAAACATCTTGGTTTCTAGCTTCCTCAAGACTACGGCGAACCTTTACATACCGTTTGCCCATGATAATATTATGTCATAGAAGGGTTCAGTAAAAGTAGTGATGAAATTATCGAGTCTTGACACTATGGGAAAACAAGTACGTTATAAAAATGTTTTTAAATAAAATAATGTCCCCAGTTTTAGCCGAGTACGTTGTATACCAGGTGGTTTATGGAGGAAAAACAACTTTGAGTTCTCGGGACTTAGAAAAAGGTACTTTGCAGTAGAGTGTTTTACTGTAATTATAAGTCATTGGCGGTGTATCCTTGGGTAAGACACCTCATTCAAATTAGGTATGAATGAGCATCTGGCTGTAAGACAGCATTGCCCGTATCTGAAAATTGTATAGGATCCCTTGGAGATTAGTGTTATATAAGTGCACTTTTAACTTTAACAAATTTTACAAGAGTGACAAAAAACTGTTTAAAATGAATCTTGTTGAGTCATATGCTTGCCTTTTTTATATGTTCATGTAAAAGAGTATTATCTACTTTATTTCTAAGTTTGCTTTAATAGAAATATGGTATTTTCAGTGGACTAGTGAAAACTCTGCCCTATA
The DNA here is from genome assembly GCA_032466395.1 of Aegires albopunctatus. Taxonomy (NCBI): domain Eukaryota; kingdom Metazoa; phylum Mollusca; class Gastropoda; order Nudibranchia; family Aegiretidae; genus Aegires; species Aegires albopunctatus. Next base: position 5,346 of record JASKDV010182915.1, read on the forward strand.
ATGAAAAAACACAAGATACAAATTGACATATTATGCTCGCTTTCAAGTTGAAGTCTGCCAATGGGATAAGGACTTGGCATGTCTAACAACTTGACTGTATAGAGAAATTATGGGTAATATGTCCAAAGGGTCCAAAGAAAATTGAAATGTCTATCAGCTACAAAACTACTGTTTTAGTTGAGACATGAAAAAACAAAGTAAAAAATGATAAGCATATAATAATAATAATAATAATAATAATAATAATAATAATAATAATAGATTTAACTTATATAGCACTTTACCAAGTATAAACAGGATCTAAGAGCTTTACAACGATATAAAAATTCACATATAAAATACAAAAATGAGAAACTACATTGATCAGGAATTAGCTATAGATAAGAAAATGATAACATCAAATATGCATTTAAAAAATGAAATTTCAGTCTCGATTCAAGGCCATGTGAACAGCCCACATGAAGAGATTGTTCCAAAAAATGGGGAGCCAAAAAAGAAAAGGACTGTTCACAGATTATTTGACTGACCAAAGATTAAATTAATATTAATTTGTCATCATTTGACCGTGGTTTCTTTTTGGGGTATTGACTTTTAAAATGACTATGATGTAGGTAGTGTTCAGGGCCTTGAAAACAATGGTACAAATTTTGTTTATGATTCTTTTTTCAATCAGCAACCAATGCAGGTCATTCTAAAGACAAGTGGCTGAAACGAATTTGCTTTTTCTAAGTGAGTCTGGCTGCATTGTTCTGAGCAACAAGTAGGCTTTTCAGCTTATCTTTTGAAATATTGGCAAGCAATGAATTGCAATAGTCTGATTTTGACAAAACAAGAGAATTGACCAACAATTCAGTGATTTAAAGAATGTTATAAGGTGTCTCATCTTTTTAATTTTTCATATTTCAATGTAAATAGATACATAGGCTTATGAATTTTAGTGCTTTATAAAGAAGAGAATGAAGAGGTACTCTATTGTTTTAAACTTTATATATTTAAATCTTGAAGAATTTTGGATATTTCATTGTGGATGGTATCATACTTGGTTGGAAGCAAAAGTAAGATAAATTTGATTTCAAAAAGTAAAAAATGATGATGATGATGATAAAAATAAAAAGTTAGAAAGAATCAGAAATATGACAGAAGGACTACTTGCTACAACATGGTTGTAATTTAGGATCTTCTTAGAGAGAAACCCTTTTTAAAAACAAAAAACTTACATTGAGATATCTGCCAAGATTTCCCATTGTTTTGGCATCCATGATGTAACACTCTGTTTTGTCATGGAAATGGGATCTTATTGGGACTCTTTCAACTTTCTTCTCAGACTTGGATTCAGTGACTATAAAAAACAAAAAATGTTAGGTAGGCCTATATTAAAAATGTCTTTGATTTCTTTCATATATTGGTAGACTGGAAAGAATTTATCTTGGTTTAGTTCACTTTGATTAAGTCTGAAGAGTTTTGTAGAGTTCTTAAATTCATATGAAAAAAGACACATGAGTATTTCAATTTATTTTGAAACTTGCACTTTTAATAACCAGGAGAAACATCATGCAAAATTAAACTTTACAAATCTATACTATTTAATGAATATACACCAATCACTCTTTGTAATTTCTAAACATTTTTAAAGTCTTTTTCTTTTCTTCACTTTGATGGTCTATTTTTATCAACTTTACGATACTTTTGTACAATAAACAAATTCTAGAATTTGGAAAACATGAGTAAAATGACAATTTCTTACAGATGATAAATTTCAAGGTTGTTTAAGGTAAATGACACCAATAAGTTATGACTACAACTATAATGAGTTTCTCTTAATCACAATAGTCTATTATACCAACCTTTCTCATTTGATTCTGATGTTTTAACAGACATTGAAAGGTTAAGGCGAGATCCTCCAGTGCTTTTACGAGCTCTAGTTCGCACCTCCCTTTTAATTTCTGTTTTGACTTGATCAGGAGGAGTCTCTGTTTTTTCGGTTTCCAAAGCTACAAAGAGAAGTATTGCCCAAGTAAATAACTTACGGCTAAATACATATTTTTTGATTTTCTAATCTAATTATACTCATATACAATGATATGGAATTACCCTATTTTCATTCAGCTCTAGTAAATTCCCAAAGTTAGACAAAGTAAATAATAATACAGAATACTCTTTCATGATAAAATATCCAATCTTAATTTTTATCTTTTTTTTCATTGTTAGAAAATCAACATCAAAAGACTTGGAAAACATGGTCTCATAAGAAATCATTATTTTTGGGGGTCATTGACATGTGATCAAAGTTGGTTGTGGCAGAAAAAGCAAGCCAGGTTTGGGGTAGCAAAGGAAAATGTACCTGAATCCTTTTCCGATTTTATTTCTGTATCTTTTGATTTTTTGGATGATTGTCCTCCATCCATGTTGTCATCTTCATCTGATATGTTGATTGGTACACTTTCATCTGTTTCTTTTGGTTTCTCCTTCCTATGAATAAAAATCACATTAAAAAGAAATCAGTTTGTTGTAAAAAAAAACAACAATTAGAATGTATAAAATGCAGGTTGATTGTCAAGCTAATATGTTGGCAAAACAACGTCAATGACTGATGCACAGAGCATTAAAACATGCAGGTTTACAGAAAAACTAAAAAAAACTTCTCATTTAACAATATTAATCTCATTGAAAATGATTGAGATATACACAGAAAATACTACACCCACAAAAATTCTTGCATAGGCGATGCTAGCAGAAATTAACTAGCCTATTCCTCACCCATGACAGGTTGTGAGTACTACAAATTAAAAAGTAGTTCAAAGAAAAATCACTAAATTAGCAAGTACTTTCAATTGTGGTTCATGGTAAAATAAAGGAAAATTGCATTTCAGCAACTATTCAAAATATGACGATTCAACAAAAGTTTAAAGCATTTAACTTACATCTCTGATTGAGGCTCTTCTGATTTTGGTGGTGCATCTTGATCAGCCTCCTTTTTACGAATTTGACGAGTACTCCTGTAATTGTCATAAAATTGCACACAAAAAATGTTGAAAGTTGGAAATTCATATGTTCTATTTCATAGATTTTTTCTTGACTAATAATAAAATTAAATCTGTATTTTGCTAGAATACCGAAAAGAAATTGATGGATCACAATCAATACATTTAATCCAATCATTGTTGTATTAATCCCTGTGTATTTCACGTAAGTAAATATTCTATTAAATTTTCAAAATTTAAATAAACTCCCCTTGAAATGTCAAAGCTTTGCTTCCTGAAACTTTTGGACTTACCTTCTCTCCCCCAATCCCTCTACTGTACCACTGGCGCAAAAGTCACTGAAATAAAGGAAATGAAAATCATTAGCACTCCACAATAAACATTGCAGACCTGCATGTGAACCTTCATCGAATTGTCTGAACTTTTTTCTCCGCACTTTCCCTCATCAAATGCACAAGTATTTGCTGTTTTTCCAGCAATAAGTTTAGTTAAAGACAAGTTAAGTTTAAGACTAGATCTAGATCTATATTGGCATAAATACGATAGCATCATATCATAGCCATAAATAATCTAAATTGCATATTATTATATTGTGTACATCAATTACTTAATGATATCACTTTACTGGAATTCAAAGAAATTACTCATATACATTTAATATATATTCACCTACTGATTGCAGAAAACGCAAAGACAAACGCCCGGTTAAGCAATCTTTCTAACATATTTACCGAGAGAATGTCTTGATTGCAATCTTTTTTCTCTAGATCTAAATCTAGATCTGTAGATCTAGATCTAGAATCTAGAATCTAGACATATTCTAACCAATTAAATCGAAACTTATTCCGAACACAATTTTCAACGGCTTTTAGATCTGCTGACCGATCTAATAATTGTTCAGGCATGGTGATATACATTGTTAACTATACGGTAGATAATGTAGCTTGTAGATCTATGATGTAGACTAGAAAATCGCATTCACAGGACAGAACGATGTCTATTCATTGAATAATAGCTGCACTGGAAAATAACAAACCATAAATCGCACTGCACATGCGCGAAAGCACAACTTCGTCGTTAATCGTATTCGCATTTTTCTGAACTACTTCTGTCGGAATTCCGACTCTGCAGTCAGCACAGTCGGAAAGCAAAACTGTCGACTATCCGACTTGCCGACGGTGTTGTGGCTGTGTCAATCAGCAAATTGGAGACTCTAGGTATAATATGTGAGCACAAAAAGATCGATCGGGCTGAGATAAAACATGCAGATTTGATCTCCATCTCCTCTTCCTCCTCTTCCTTATTCTTCTCTTTTTTTTCTTTCTCCTCCCCCCCCCCCTTCATCTTCTTCCTCCGCAGCAATTTCTAAATTCTGGTTGGCCAATGATCCATACAAAGCATTTGGATATAAAAATATTTAATAAATTTTCAAGATTTTTACTTTTGTATCATTTCCCAATATTCAAAAATTACCAGGCTGTAAATATACAAAAAACGGAGGCAATGAGGATAAACGAACAGCAACATGAATAGATTGCAGTCCTTTACAAATAGATGCCTTAGATATATCTTGAAAGTCAGATGGCCGGATACCATATCAAATGATGAATTGTGGAAAAGCACTTGTCAAATCCCAATCAACATCCAAATTAAAAAGAGGAAGTGGGGATGGATTGGGCATACACTGAGAAAACCGCAGTCCAACATAACGAGACAGAGTTTAGACTGGAACCCTCAGGGAAGGCGCAAAGCAGGCCGACCAAAACAATCATGGCGGCGAAGTACAGAAGCAAAAATAAAAGCCTCTGGATGTACATGGCCAAAACTGAGAGGGATTACCCAAAATCGTGTCAGATGGAGGAGTGTTGCTGAGACCCTATGTTCCTACGGGGATTTACAGGCATAAGTCAAGTCAATATTTGAAAAAAATTGGGGCCTAAGTTATGGGTCCCTTTCATAACCTAGATAAATTAGAACATTATGTGTGTCACAAACATTAGACCATTTCCACACAAAACTCACCTGTCATCAGAATCCTTTGAAAATGAGTAATTCTTATCATCCTGATCATCTGAGAAGTCAACGTCACTTTCATAGCCTTCTTTCTGTCCTTCAACAACCTCAATAAAGTCAAGCTCTGCTAGGTATTCATCTCCGTATTGCTTTCCATCCTAATGCACAAACCAAGCAAATAGTATATTTTATTGTATTAAGACACCCTAAAGGAATATTAAATACAATATTAACAATTCTCAGATTACATACAGGAGTGTACACATACATGTGCATTTGTATCTCAATTGAGCACCGTCTGTATAATTTATAATTTATACTAACGATACTTGTCCCACGTTTTTGTGGTCCGTGTCTGTCGACAACTCAGGTATAGGATTAATATCTTGACCTATTATTTGCTGACAGGGGAGTTTCTTCCGCGGACCGGCGACAATTTTTCGCGGCCCGGCAGTTGAGAACCACTGGTATTATATTACAATGTCACAATATTTTTAGTAATATTACCATAATTAATCATCAGTAATACAAAATGCTTGGGTAGAGATTTACATTATTTGAAAGTATTTACCATTGAGGAAACAAATATTTTTAACTGAATCTAGTTAAAGACAAGATACATCCTGCAAGGTAAAACTCATCTGTAAAGCTGGGAGCTTACCTCATTTGCACTTTTGTCAGTCAAGAGCTGGCCAGCATATATACAAATAAAACTTCCTTTCGCGATGTCATCTAGACATCTCAAACCCCAGCCTCTGTGAGTTGAAAATAAGTCAAAGCGTTTCAATCAAATAATTTAAAAGCAATAATCAAAGAAAGTTCTGAAAAGTTAAAGAAAATTTGAGAAATTCACATAGAAGGCCTTCCTTCAATACAACAAGATGAAAAAGATAAAAATTTAATTATAATATGAATGTTTATTAAGGAGAATTACTCCCTCAATATATTTGAATTTATTTGCCATTTGGGACCATTATCAATAATAGGCAGGTATTCAGGATTTCAAAGGTGATGTGGGCATGCATTAACACTTCCAATAATGCGTAAGCAATTAAAATTCTTTACAGCAGTAATGAATCACTTTCAGATACTTCTCATCTGTTTCTTTGGAGCAATGACTGATTTGAATGATTGAATTACAATTAAACTTACTTTTTCTCGGTCTTGAATACTTGAAGCCTTGTTCTCAAACCCTGTTGAGCCACACGATTGTGACAGCGCTTATCACATGCACACCGGGAATTACATTCATAAATTCTGGTTTCAAAATATAAAGAAATTGCTACTTCGTTACACTAAAAACTAAACTAAACTTTACTAAAAACATCATACTTAGCATGTATTAACTCATTTCCATCACTGACCTTAAGCCAGAAATACCTTTCTTTCATTTCCTTTCCTCTTAAAACAAAAATCTTTTCTTATTAGAAAAATCCCTAAGGTGAAGACAACTTTACAGCAGAATATCTTATCCATAAGATTATTCTCACAAGTGCAACACACAAGAACTTATCAGCCAAAAAATATTGTTTATTTACCCTGTAAAAAGAGGTTCTCTCAATCTTCGATAATGATACCCAGCTGAGGGGTCAACTGATCCAATGCTTGATGTATTTTCTATGGTCAACTGCTGACATGCACATTTGGATCGATCCTGAAAGTATAATCATGATTATTATTATGCATCTGACATATAATTTTCAAAGCAATCTAACAATCCTATTATATGTAATTCGTAAGAGATGTGATTCCCTTTTGACTGTGATTTTAACATTAAAAGTAAATTCTCAATGATTCACTCACTGCTATAATCAAAATATCATTTCAAAACATAACTGCGTAACATAACATGAAACAGTTGGCTTGGACACCTTTAGAGGAACAAAGAGCTAGAAATAAAATTGTAATATTTTTTAAAGCAATTAATGATCAAATAGATATCCCTATAAATGAACTAAACAAAAGTAATAGGAGAACTAGGAACTCAGA
>JASKDV010182926.1:0-12325 GCA_032466395.1 Aegires albopunctatus
CTCTCTCTCTCTCTCTCTGTCTCTCTCTCTCTCTCTCTCTCTCTCTCTCTCTCTCTCTCTCTCTCTCTCGTGCTGTCAATGACTCTATAATCTTTTTCATTTACGACAGAGAAACGTTATTATTATAAGGTAGATGGAGACAGAGAGATAGTGAAAAGATAAATAGATATTATAGATCAGGGTCTCTCTCTCTCTCTCTCTCTCTCTCTCTCTCTCTCTCTCTCTCTCTCTCTCTCTATCTCTCTCTCTCTCTCTCTCTCTCTCTCCCTCTCTCTCTCTCTCTCTTCTGCACTGTTAGGGGCGCGCCTTGGTCAACTAGTAGGCCTAGTACAGTATGCAGTAAGTTCTGTAATTAAATCTAGATCTCTAGTACTCTAGATGTACACTCAGTCTAGATCTAGACTCAGATTCTAGATCTAGCTGATAACTACTGATAGATATTCTATCGGTGGCCTCGAATCTATCGAAAAAAGGCAAGCAAGGTGAAAACAAATACAAGACTTACTTGAACATACGCGCCCCGAACAATTCAATGTTAGGCGGGCGTACGCGTGCCATTTTCTCATTTTCATCATAGACTTGTATCCCATAGAAAAGTGGAATAAAAAACAAACAATGTTCGCATTGAATCATTTTCTTTGGGGCATCGTCTATGATAGAACACGAACCACATCGAAAAATTTGCAATGCACGCATGTTTACCTTATTTGGTTATGTAATACAGAGGTTCATGGTTTTTTTTTTTTGTGGCACGGTGGCAGCACGGCTAAGCCGTTGGACTCGCATGCGAAAGGTCCCAAGTTCGAATCTCATTGGAAACACTGTGTTTAACACTTATTTACACGAATTGCCTTCGTTTGCGGTGCTGTTCTTACGGCTGACGCTCGGTGACCGTAAATACCAAAAGACAAATTTCCCTTCGGGGATGAATAAGTGGTATTTTCTTTTCTTTTATTTTTAAACTTACCTTTCTAGATCTCAGTCGATAAACTGACTGGTAAGTTGGTGGAAATAAATATCTTGTATTGAAAACGCAACTACAACTGCAATCTGGTATAAGGGAAGATTACTTGAGACTCGACTCTGGATAACACTGTTTACATTTATTGCGACTCGACTCAGGATAACTGTGTACAGTTATTGCGACTCGACTCTGGATAACTGTTTTTATAGTTATTGCGACCCGACTCTGGATAACTGTTTTTACAGCTATTGCGACCCCGATTCTGGATAACTGTTTTTACAGTTATTGCGACCCGACTCTGGATAACTGTTTTTAACAGATATTACATCCCGACTCTGCATAACCACTTTGAATGTAAACTACTGCAATGTTCGTGTTTGACGGTGAGGTACACAGACTAACAACTCTCTAATCTGTGGTGAGGTAGGCCCTATCATAAAATTAGTCAACATGTCATTGTATTTTTCTCAATTTCCCTTTTCACTTTTCAATAATCTAACTTTATTGATCCTAATAGGAGAGATTAAGAATACAGTCATAGGATATAATATAATAGCAACTAAACATAATATACAAAGACCACTACCGGTAACCATCAAATTTTTGATCTCACTTTTATTGGTTTCAAAATCATATTTTGTTATTATTATTTTGTTTTCTTCTTCCAACTACTTCGGCTTTGGTCTACAATGAATGGGCAACTCAATTTGCGCAAGTAATAATAATTTGTGCTCCAGAGTGTAACTATAACATAGCATAACAGCGAATAACCCGCAAGATACAGGATTATTCATTGCGTATTCATTGTACTACATCCAGTAAACCCCATTGCTGTTGTGTAAAATACGTTCAGTATGTTGTATTCGTTGTCACACGGTTCTACAAAGGATTGTAAACATGTGTCTATATTTAGATATAGTGAAGCGATGTAGATATTATCAACGTAATATTCCTGCCAATCGGGGTTCGTGGAGTGTTTCAAAGACTAAATTGAAATCGACTTCATTTTTTAAGGAGCTCGGTGGTCAAATTGGTTAGGAACACTCCCACTGCTTTGGTGCCGCGCAGAGAAACCCGAAAAACGATTTTAAATTCAAGCCTGATGTTGCAAAGAAAATTAACTACCAAAAATAAATAAATGATAATGATTATGGTTGGTGAGTTGAACTTAAAACGACACTCGTCATGTCACTGTACCTATTTTCAGCTTTGCTCATTGTGTTGATAAAACTTTAAATTTTCTTACTTTAATCTTAGGATATAGATTTAGTATTGTTGCTTTAATCCATGAAATAGTTTAATCCTCAACACGTTTAACGATGTGGCATGTGTAAATATAATAATATTATTATCGTTCTTAAATGTCATACCCCCTTGTAAATAAATAAATAAATAAATAAATAAAAACAAAATAAACACCAAAAGCACATATTAATCTTCCCCCAAAGTAAATAACTAATTAAATAAATACACAAATGAATAATAAAGCCAAGAACAAAAACCAACAAACCAACAACAAGGACAACAAAACAAACAAAACCTACCCCCCAAAAAAAAAAAAAAAAAAAAAAAACAAAAAAACAAAAAAAAAAAAAAAAAAAACAAAAAAAAAAAAAAAAAAAAAAACAAACCCCCCCCCCCCCCCCCCCCCCCCGAAAACAAAAAAACAAAACAACAACAACAACAACAACAACAAAAAAAAAACAAAAAAAAAACCCCAACAACAACAACAAAAAAACAAAACAATACAGAACCTTGTAATTGTCACAGCTTCAACTAATCATTTGATCAAAAATAGATATAGATCCATATCAAGATATTATATAATTCATGTATATGTATCTAGATAATAATGTAGACTATATATATCTAGATCTAGTTTTAATCTTCTGTAGGCCTACCCGACAATATTTGAGATGAAATGCTATAGAAAGATTTCTCAGAGTGCCATGGGCAGCTAAAGAAAGTAATGAAAACACAACGAATATTTTGAACATCATAGAGTTGCACCTAATGAGAACTATTAAAAAAACAATAAACTATCATTCTTTGGTCATCCCAAAAGACATGACACTTTGGAAGAACTGGTTTTGGAAGTTGGAAGGCATGATGGAAGGTAAACGTGCAAGGGGAAGACCAAGAAGACGATTTTCACAAGATATAACAGAATAGATGGACTCTTCGTTGACTGAGCATGGCAAAACAGCGCAAGACAGAGATATGTTTCGTATGGCAGTGTGAGAGGCAACGTCTAAGAACGATACGGCATGGCAGAGAGACGCCTATCCCATATTGATCAATGAGTAGATTTAATTTATATAATAACGAATTATAATCATTACAAGAATAGGGCCGAAATTACGCCGTCACTCAAGAAGACGGCATCCGACACAGAATTCGGCCTTTATCTTCCTTCATCGCTCTTAACCCTGATAAGATAAGATAAACTAAACAACACCATGCATAAATTAAATAAAGACACCCCAAACCAATAAAAAGGCATCCAGCATACGAAACTCCGAACTACCCTTGTCTCCTCTTCCCTTTCAGAAATACTATGCAAAAAATATAAACAAAAACATCAGCAACATCATCATAATCACCCTTATCAACATCAACAACCCAAAACTTTGACGAACAACAATATAAAAAAGGTAAAAATTGAAGGAAAACAATTATCAAGGTAACCGATGTTTCAATAATTTATGTATCAATTTATATAAAAAATAAAATAATAGATCAATCTGTCTTTTAAATTCCATTTTATATCATCATAGTCTGTGAAGTTTGAGCGTTTGTTGTTTGGGTTGAAAGGCCCTCGCTTTCTTTTTGAATGGCAGCTCTCCATAATAGTTTAAGAGTTATCGGCCTTGAACGAAAAAATGGCTGACGAGTTTCGGTTTGTAATGTTTTGATTATTTATCTGGCCATGCTTGCCGTTAGATCTTCGAACAAATCAGTCCTTTTCTTAGTTTTATTAGTTCTGAATAGATTCATTTCTACCACAGCTTCTATCAAAATTAATCTTTTGCCTCCTAGATCTAGATCTAGATCTAGATATATAGATCTAGATCTAGATTCTAGATCTAGATCTAGTCTAGATTTAACTATTAATTATAACTATTTTGTTCTTTTGTTTTTCAACAGTATCGCTCAACCAAAAGAGTACTACAAAAAATTCCTGGTAAGTGTAGGATTCCAGAATGCTTTTTATTTTAATGTTATCTGTGGTGTGGTCTCTTTTAATTTTAACTCACCAAAAATATTTAGATAGTTTACATGATGCTGCTTAAAACAGAATGGGCCGAATTAATAATTTTATGAGAGATGCATATTAATGAAAAATATATTAGTAAGGCCTATAAAGTAGGCCTCTATAGGGTCATATATTATTTAATATTATAATGCTGTTCATTTCCTTCCATCATGTTCCCAAAAATCAATTATATATATAATCATCAAATACTTGTTATAAGCTCACAATAAGAATATGAACAATCCATTTTCTCAGTCTCAGTTGGTTTGCAGTTTTACTAACTGAACGAACTGAGGGCAACTTTGCTCACCTTCACTGACTTTCGTGCTTGATAACTACTCTCTCCAACACAACTTTTCTTCAAAGTCATCATTGTGTCAACAGACAATGCAGATGATACGTACTTCATTATAAATTAGCATTGAGTGAGATGGCTTTTATATCGAAGTGGACATTCTTAGTGTATATTTATAATATTTATATAATATATATGCTTTAATTTAGCTTTTATCCGTTGTCTCTCAATCATAGATTACAAATATATCATAGATTTGATAATTATTATTTTATTCCACGAGCCAGCAAAGCTTTCAATTATTTTTTTTCATTAATATTTCTCTTCAGGAAAAGGATGTTCGTCCAGATAACAGAGAGTTGGGAGAGTTCCGACCCTCGGTCCTCAATATTGGTAAACCGTTGGAATGTTTTATGCCAATCATTTATTACTTTAGTATCGTCTAAATGTACTGTTATTATCGTCTCACTTTAAAATCAAGCTGAATAATTAATATCAGTTAGATAAGGCTACATAAGAATGATAATTTTTTAATTTTAATTTTGAAAAATAATTTAAAGAGAACAAGATCTGCCCAAAGAGGATTTATGACGCATAAAAATTTCTATAAAAAAACTCAAAACTACTGTGAGTCAAATCTTTGGAATTCTAAGGTCATTCTATTTTTCTTCTTTTGCTAGGGTGCATTTCAACAGCAGAGGGATCTTCCCTGATTAAGCTTGGGAACACCTCTGTCATGTGCGGAATTAAGGCAGTAAGTGGCTTTCATGTGTAGAATTCATATTTATAGACACCTACTTTTGCTTCATTGGCACAAGCTTCCACCATTTTCCTCATCTTTGATATGAAAGCAAACAACGTTTTTCTGGGGATAGGGGGGGTAGAATGTCACGAGTTCTGTAAGAGCAATAATTTTACTCTCCAGATGGCCTCTATTGTCCACAATAAAAATGATTAGCGAAAGAAAAAAATTTCCAGTGCTTTCTGTCAAGACCGTACAATGATGATGATGATGATGACAGTGTTGTAAATAATTGTGATGTAAACGAGAAATGAAACTATTGTGGTAGGGAACGGGTGCAAACAATTTTGAGCCTTTTAGCTACCTTTATATTCTCCACAACACAAACACTTGGGCCTTAGTGGCCTGGTAGTTAACGCAGTTCGAACACTGAAAACTCAAAAGCAGCTCCACTCACTGACACCGGTCGGCTTGGGGACTTGTTGGGATCATATTTCCGATAGACACAAATTTTCTTGATAAACACTGGTCATTGGCAGTGTGTCCTTAAGTAAGACACTGTTCTATCTACCTCACTCGACTCAGGTGTGAGTGAGTACCTGGACAGTTTTAAGACAGCGTTTTTCGTGTCCAAAAAATTTAATTGCGGCTAACAAGCTGCCAGTATTGTACTATGTGTTCTGTGTTGCTGTTGGTCAGGGGAGTATAGTAGTCATTGTAAAGCACCTTGAGCACGACTACGCTGTGAATATATGCACACTATATAAGAACGACTTTTACCACACACACCAACCTTTTACACTATGTTTTTCCTTTCAGTTTTCTTTCAAATTTTCCATTGAGTTTATATAACAATTTCCTCACTGTAATGCAAGAAATTGTTAGAATTATTTTGTTTTCACAACAAACTCTTGTTGTCTGATAATACAAATTCTGGTTGACAGATGATTAAAATATATTAAAAATATATTATTATATATACTTCTCACTTAGGAAGTGGCTCCCCCACATTTGGACTATCCCAAGCTAGGCTTCGTAGGTAAGTAGATATCTACTAATAGGGGTCTCGATTCTACTTATAAAACAATATGATATTATAGAACAATATGATATTAGCTCAGTGAGTGATTTAGCTCTTAAAAACAGAATATCGTTATTACATCGGCGTTATGCAATGCTTTCTTTCAATTAATTCTTTTATTGATGCAATAATGGAGATAAAGAAAATAAGCGAAAACAGAAGAGTACGATATTGAAGGTTATTTAGAACCAATTTGAAATCAAAAAGTACAAAGAAACAGTTTTTTAATTCAGTGTATTATTAACTCAATCAGTGCTATTGACGAGTTTTCTCACTGGCCATAAGCCCCGTCCGTGTACTACTGACGAGTATTCTCACATTTGAGTTGACTTTGCTCTAACAGAAAATGTACATTTTCGTTCAATCTAAAATGGTAAATTTACCAAGAAGCATTCTGGGTAGGTTTGTCTTTTCTTTCTCTTGTCATTGATACCGGGAATTTTGATATTATATGATTACCTTTTCCGGATACAGCCAACCTCTCCTCTCCATATGAACATTACTCAGTTTATAGCGGGTGTTCACTGAGATTGGGCTCAGCACTGAATGAGTTAAGGAATAGAAAAATAAAAATATTAAGATTTTGATCATTTTCCTTTTACCTTTAATATTCAGTATGACTTAACTTATATCAAGAATATAATATGTTTCCTTAAAAATTCTAAACACAACTTTTATTTGCCTTTTCAAACTGTGCTCTTATTTTGTCTGAGGAGAGCGTTCAGTCCGCTTCATCATGCACCTTTTTGCACGTTTGTGAAAGTTTCTTTTCTACTGTGATGTCGTGTAATATTTTCCTATTACACCCTTTCTTTAAAACAACTCAGTGCCAAATGTTGAGCTGTCTCCATTGTGTTCATCCCAGTTCCGCCCCGGACCTCCAGGAGAACAAGCCCAAACATTGAGTCAACTCATGCTTGACTTCATTGAAAAGTAAGTTGGTATAGGCCTACCAGGTAAACGCAAAAAATATTTTAGGAGCTTTAACAGCTGTTAACTACCAAGTCATGCCCATAATTTCATCCATCTACAGCAAAACATGTATTGATTTTGTAATGCAAGTCATCTTTGAAAGCAACCAACTTACCAGGCTCAGAAATAAAACACAACCACCAAATCCTATCATCCATAATAGCCCTATATTCCTCATCTTGAGAGCAGAAAAACACACCCACAAATTCACCACCTGGTAAGGCAGTGACTGAAGTTCCAGCTGTTGGGGAGTAGAGAACTAACATTTATATATAAAGTAATATGATGTTAAAGTACTGTAGTTAATTAATGCAGACCAAGTATACCAAGGTAAGACTAATTTGAGAAGAAATTTTTGTTTTTGACATGTTAAGGTGGCCATCATGTTTTACCTCTAGCTAAGTGAACAAAAAAGCCTTTAACTCGCAGCCTGTAAATGCTACAGGAAAACCAGCGATGAGTATTCTTGCTCTCAGGATCAGTGATGAGCACAAATTGAAATTCATTTTGAACCAATGGCAAATGCTTGGTGTGGTTTGTTACATGAATAAAGCCACTATTATCGGACATCAGAAGAACATTAAAGTTACTTATTCTTTTATTCTGGTATATTGGGCTCAATTCCTATTTCAAATATTTTCTCTGATCTTGACAGGTGGCTGTCCTGGTCCTGGGAATGCAGTTAATAGGAGGTTGGGTTGGTCATGTAGGAGTTGAAATTTTCCGTTATATTTTTATGAAAATAGAGAGACTTATTTTTATTTTCTTGGTCTTCCACAGTTCAAAATGCGTCAACCTAGAAGATCTATGTATTTGCGCTGGAAAGGTAACTCAGGCTTGTAATCTTCAATCAAACTTTGCATTACATTTCTGTTTTTAGACACATCAGATAAGTGTACATTAAAAGTTCACTTTATTATAAGACAAAATAAAATTATGATTATTCTGTATTTCAAAGAAAGAATGGAATAAGCGAGACATCAGACTAGGTGGACAATAGAGATTTGTTATCTCTGCCCTCTTACGACGAAAGGACGAATACCATTTGATGAAATATAGCGATATTCATACTTTTGTCGTATGAGTATGAGGGCAGATCTGACCCAAGAGAGAAAAAACCCAAATCGCTGAGGAATGATCAAACACGTGACACTCATTTGGCAAAGTAATGCCTTTAACTTTTAAGTGCTGTTTGGCTTCCTAAGTTGAAAGTTTGGAAGGGAACGATACAAAATTGAAAAGTAATTCTGATGAGGAATTCTATTTCAAGTCTTAAAAAAAGTCAACATGTCCCTAGCAAAACTTGTATATTAAGTTCATGCAGACATTCGTACAAAGATAATAACGCAACACCATATTATTATATTTTAAATCCTTACATTACAAATACAATAGATCTTAGAAATCTATTGTCTTCATACTCCATGTTTATCACCCAAGGATTTTAATTATGATGTGATCATCATCATCATTTGTATTAAATGATCGAATCAATGGACCTCCCATCGTTTTTTATTTCCAGCTAGTTTGGGTATTGCACATAGACTTGGTGTGTCTAGACTACGATGGCAATGTGATGGACGCCTGTGCCACAGCTCTCATGGCAGCTCTTAAAAGTAGTGAGTAATGATATGTGTATGGTGTAGTATTAATAAAATAAAGAATTACCTTTATTTATTATGAATAAAGGGTATGAGGCAATGGGGTTTATATAAATAACAATTGTAAAAATGTAGTATATTATAGGATAATCCTAAAAGAGAAAGACAATATTCATACAAAGGAAGAAACGGAAAAAAATCTAGTGGAGCAAGAAAGAATTGAACCCGCAATCTCTGCGCGGCACCCAATTGCCTTGCCAAAGCAGTGAGAGTGTTCCTAACCAATTTGTGGTGGTGTAAAATAAAGGTAATTCTTCATTACTACTTTCCATATAATTCTCCACGTCAAGAATTGAGTTGAGCACTGCGACATTTGTTGAATAACGTTCGTTGTGACCTAAGTATTTTATTTTATGTTAGTCGTAGTATATTATCCTAATTGGTATAGTCTGTGCAGTATAATAACAACATTCTTTATTTGTTTCTTTTTTAAAAATATTGTTTAGTTTTTATCATATTTTACGAATGTGATAAAGAATGAAAAAGAAAAAAACGCCCATAAATAATTAATAGTGGTGATTACATCACTGATACTGATATACAATAGCAATGAAATGATGATAGCGACGATAATGATGGAAAAGATGCTGATGGTGGCAATCATTTAAAATTGTAAGAAGAATAATTAATAATAACAAAAGCAATAACAATATCAACAACAGATTCCTTGTAACCTAAGTATTTTATGTTAGTTGTAGTATATTATCCTAATTGGTAAATTTGTACGGTATGATAATAGAATTTTTATTTTTGAAAGAACAAAAATAGTACAAATCCCGGTAGCCAATTTTGCACATGGTATACCAATATTTCTTTCCGCCGTTCTGTCTATCTTGTTTAGGCTAATGATATTCCTTATCTCTCTTAGACATCACATTTGTTATTGTAATAGAATGATATATTCAAAATTGGACCAAAAGCGGTTAAAAAATAGTAAAAAGTGTCATTTGGCTGAGCCTTTTAATACATAACTGCCATGTTTTTTTGGCCAGAAAAGAAAAAAAATGTAATCAACCAAGTTTGACTGGGCTGGGGAAAAACTTGATTTTACTCTCACTTACTAATGACTGTCCAGTTTTTCATGGTTTTGTCATTCTAATCGGAAGTTGACTTGCAATTGGTTAAGGTTTGCTCATTATAGTTATAGGGGTTGTGACTGAATCAGGTTAAAATTTATTATTAGTCTAATTATTTAGGCTAAAGGTTATTATGAAGGTTAAATTAATTTAAATATACAAGATGTTTTGCGGTTTAATTCAAATATTCTTGTTCATCTTTCAGCATCTCTCCCATTGGTTACTGTAGATGAAGAGACAGGTGATGTCCGTACAGATCCTTTGAAAAGCAGAGTTTTGCCTGTTACGAGTTGTCCTGTGTCAACGACTTGTATTATATTTGACGGCAGGTAAGGGATTATTATGATTAATGAAAGATTACGTGATATCAATCCCATAAAACTGACTTACAATTTCAAAGTTAGGTTCAGATCTTACAAGTGGAACTCGGATGTATTCTTCCAACTTTCTATCGATCTGGCTGATGCCAGCTTTTTGTCATGGTAGGAAAAGTCCAGTCTTGATCAAATGAAATAGATTTAAAATTTTGTAGCAATGTATTTGCCCATTAGATATAATACATGGTTTAAGCGCTCACCTACCAAGCCAAAGGTCCCTGGTTCCAATCCGTGCAGGCTTGAATTAGAAATCAAACTTTTTTCCGGTTTCCTTTTCTGCCCCCTTTTTTTTACGTTGCTAGGATAAAGAGTGCCAAGTCTTATCGGAGACCGACTATAATATGGGAGGTCCTACGTGTTTAATTTACGCATGTAAAAGAACCAATGGCTGTTTACAAGGCAGTCTAGGAAACCCAATATCACCAAAGTTGTGAGATTGCAAGATCCATTTACCTCGGAGTTCTTCCCGCCGATTTCTTATACATTGATAAAGAGCCGCTATTTCACTGTGTTTTGGTTCAACATTGTGACCTAGATTTTCTTCTTTTTGAGTCAAGGCCAAGCTCGTGCTGAGGCAATGCCACAGCTATGGCACAGGGAGCTTTTTTTGGATTAAAGCATTAAATTTAGTGTTTTCGATGCCTATTCTGACAGACAGGTTAACTTTTATGACCTTATGCTATTAAATGGATATATTATATGACATTGTGTTGTATCACAAATAAATACTTGATTATTTTTCATTTTCCCCTACAGT
Source organism: Aegires albopunctatus (assembly GCA_032466395.1). Taxonomy (NCBI): domain Eukaryota; kingdom Metazoa; phylum Mollusca; class Gastropoda; order Nudibranchia; family Aegiretidae; genus Aegires; species Aegires albopunctatus. The sequence continues at coordinate 11,182 of JASKDV010182926.1, forward strand.
GAAATCCTTCTTGTTGACCCCACCAGTGAAGAAGAGTCCTTAGCCACTGGTTCTATAACCATTACGACGGAGAACAATAAAGTAATCAGCATTTTTAAACCAGGTACGCACGAGAGTTAGCGTCGAGAAACAGTAGACCCACATTCTGCCGTTTTCAAATGAAAGGCCGTAGCTGCAGAAGCAGATAAAGTGTAATTACGCCCTTTTATTTGAAAACGGCGGCCCTCACACTTCGCACTACTCCCACATATTATGTGGTTGAAATGTGAAACGAATAAGATGTGAATTCACAAGCCGTTCTCACTAGGCCTACCGTGGCGAAAACTGTTTGTTGGTAGCGTTTGTGTACTTTTTATTCCATTTGAATATGCTATGCCCATTTTGTCGTATTAATTCTGTTTCTTGAGAAAATTTGCAATTAAGTGGAAATTGTGTTTGACTGAAATGCGTTGACCAAAGTCAACTGTATTTCCACATCTGTCCTGTCATCATAAGTAAAGATATTTTAAACAGTGTCTATGAAAAATATGTAGATTACTCTTTTATTCAACGCAATGAAAATATTTATTTTGACTAATAAAAAAAATTATTCTCCCATGTAGTATATTTATTGTCAAATTAAATGCCTCAAGCCTCTTATGGGGAAAGCGCTCTAGAGAAATTGTATAATTTATTATTATTATTATTATTACAGTACTCTTCGGCTTATAACCCACCTTCTATTAGCCCAATTCGTCTAATAACCCGCCATTTTAATGAAACAGAATATTTCCTATCAAAAACACCCCTCTTATAACTCGTCCTCAGACAAAAATTCGCTTTATAACCCGGTCTATCGGGCAACGCAATGATAAAAAAAAATTAAAATCTAACACATTGAAACTCATTTGATCGTAAACTAGATCTACTAACACTTTTAATGACATCCCATTGTCTATATCAAACCACAAGTCTCTCTACTCTAATGTGTTGATAGAACAATCTCTGCTATCAGGTGTCTTTATGACAGAGATAGATCTAATCACACCTTGGTCGTTCCATAGACTTAATTAAATGCCATGCGCCATCGTAAGTAAGAGAACAAAGGACGAACACCACCCACGTGTGGAAGGCTAGACGGATGGTCACACAGTTACGCAAAATA